>JZKD02S0243704.1:311280-341986 GCA_000966675.3 Picea glauca | reverse complement strand
AAATAATCAATAGTTATTGTTCAAGGGAAGTAATGACTTCCAAAGGTAGCTACAAATTCCAAATATAAAGGGAGGGATAAAACTCCAAGAGGAAGATACAATCCTCCAATATCAAGAGAGGTTTTACCTCTCCATCCTTGCCCCTTCCTTCCACCCAAGAATATATGAGAGATAATAAAATTGTACATTGAATCATCACCATCAACCAACCATCACATAGAACCTGATAATGCTTCCCGAGACTTCTTCTTCTTATGCAATTCTTAAATTATTGGATTACTCAGATCCTATAGATAATATTACTCAATGTGTTCTCTAAAACTCCTTCAATTTTCACTCCTTCAATCCTCCCCAATAACAACTTATAGAGATAATGGTAGACCTTATTCAATTCTAGTTTATTCAAGAGAGAGAACTTGTACAAAATGCCCCGCGCTCAATATTTAACATCATATTATGAAATACACAAATAAAAATACAACCCATAATATTTCCAATGAAATTGTTCTCACTTTATTTGGATTCTCTATGAAGAAGTTATGAATGTTTTACTCGGAACACCTGTTTATGACTAGCTTCAGGACTAGTCAAAAACCCTATCTTCCACAGAGTGTATCTCCAAAAGTATAGTGTATAAAGGGATGAAATTTTTACCACAGGTACCTAGATATGTATTCTCAATACTATATCAATTTCACCATCTGAATCGTTATAGAAAAAATGTTATAGATAAAATGGTAAGATGACCTGTAAATAACATACCTTAGAACACATCACCAAAAGACTTCATCCTGCTTTGAAATCCAACCTTCTTTACTTGTGATTTCCTCTGAAATTCGAATTGTGTGTGTAAAATGAATGTATAATGATATGTATTTATACCCTTTATGTCACTTACTTTTAACATTAGGGCCGACCTGACACTTTCTTATTTTGTAATTCTTTTCTTTAATTATCTTCAGAGCCGACCTGTACTTCCTTCTTCAATTCACTTTGTCATCTTCAAAAATTCATTTCTCCTCAACCATGAGGATCCACGTGATGTGCCACATACCACCAGAAACAACATGATGTTTAATATCCATACATGGCTGTTGTTTCTGCATGCGCACTGTCCTTCATGTCCAAATACCTTCATCAATCTTGCAGTCCAAAACCAATGACTAGGGTTGGCATCAATGACAACAACCAATCTTCCAACACTTATTTGGGGATCTTCTTTCTGTTTTCCTTTCTCTAGTGAATCCTTTGTAGAACTATATTTCTTAGAATGAATTGAAGAAGGTAAATTAGCTTGAGGCTCCCTTGTAGGATTCCCTTTTGGAGGTTTTGCAGGTACTTTTTTATTTCTGAGATTATATTTCTTCTGAAAATACATGATGACATTTTGATACCCCTTCTTATACTATTATGTTTCCATTGATAACATATTATCATTTTCCTACATAAACTTATCATTTGTATCCATAAATTGATCATGTTCTTATTTATTTATTGATGAATACATATGTTTCAGTATCATCACAACAATGTATGTTATCTTCAAGAGATTCTTCAAAATTTTCATCAACATAGTTATTTTAGAAGGGGGGTTTTATTTCTTGATCACCTTGATTCCTTTGGTATCTTTGTCTGATCTATGTAACTGGTAACCTTTTGAATTACGATTCATGTGTTGAAGTTTAGTTTGATATATGAGGCCAAGCTTGTTATCTAAGGACATCTTTTCCACCAACTTTTCCATAGTTTTTACCATTAGATCAATTTTTGCATCTGATGACTGGGAAGTTGAGGGTTGAGCTTATCCTCAAACCTTTTTCATATCAGTTTCAGGATTATATTTGATCTTTCCTGATTCCATCAGATTTACTTCTACTTCAATAATATCATTCATCATGTCATCTAGTGTAGTATATCTCCTTTCCCTCAGCAATAAGGAAAAATCATTGTCAAAGGAATCAACATAACATAGTTGTGCAACTCCAGGAGGGGGTTTTTCTTTAGTAGGAATTGAATTATAAACCCTCATGAATCTGGTTGTAAACTCAGTGATCTGTTTATGTTACTATACCGAGTGAGCAGTTGTAGAGGATTCTTCTTGTCTTCCCATCTTGCAAGAAAGGTTGCCTCAAAAGCAGCAAAATTAGGAATACTTGCTGCTGGAAGAGCCTTAAACCATTTTCTGACCTCACATAAAAGAATTTGTGCAAACAATATCACTTTTTCATCTTCATCATCTACCTCCTCAAGGTCAACAAAATCATTAAACCAATCTAATTGTCTCTGAGATGAAATGTTCTCTTCTTCATCATATGATTTGATTCTCTAATTATAATTTTGAGGTAGATCATGCAATTGAGAAGGTAAGAAAAGGGGAGCATATCTTGATACCATGGTTCTAGGAGAATTTTGGATTGGTTGAACAATCTGACTGGGAATCATAAGAGTTTGAATGGGAACAACATAAATAAAAGATTGAAATTTATTCTCATCAAACAAAATTTTAGACAAGTTAGACTCTGATTTAGATCTAAGCAAAGTCTGTTCGAATTTTAGATCAAACTCAAAATCATTAATTCTCTTTACTCCATCCTTAGGAAACGATAAATTTCTATCTAGAACAATACCTAGGTCAGATTCCTTTTCTTTTCTTTTATGTAATATTTTCTCAGGATCAACCACATATGCTATAGGTTATGGATCTGGGTTTCTCCTAGTGTAAATCTTCTTTAGAGCCAAGATTTCTCAATAATGTTACTTTTGTTCTACTGATCTTAAAACATGAAGTCTCCAAGGTAAATGTTTTAAGAAAATATTATGTCTAATTCTCTATTACCCTCAGGAATCAAATATGAAACTTTAGTTATTCTTTCCCAGGGAAAATTTAACTTTCGTTCCCCGAAAATGGTGCCAAAATGTTAGCACTATGTAAATTGCTTGGATGAAGAAGAAAATAAAAAAGGTAACCACAAAACCACTTAGAACTAAAAACTAGCATTTTTTTAGTTCTAAGAGGGATCTCTCTTGTCACTTAGTGTCTGAAAGATAGGTTTTCTTTTGAGGATCAATGTCTAGGTTTTGATTAGGTGAGGGGTTTATAAAGTTTGTTGGGAAGAGGTAAAGGAAATTGTTGGGCAATGGAGTCAATATTTGTAGCAAATGGGATCAGTGGCTGGTAGGTAGAACTGTCAAGGAAGCAAAGGCTAGGTAGGTGATAATATTTTAGTTTTTCAATTTGTTGTTATAGGATGGAAGAAGGATAAAAACACAGAACAAAATTCAAAGCACCATTAAATATGAATTTTGATGAGTTAAGAAGAAATGACAATGTTCAAATTTCTTGAATCTAAAGCATCATTTTCAGATGAATTTCAGACCATTTTATTTCCAATTTAAACATATAAGAATCTGAAAATGAAAGATAAAGAAATCAAGAAGTACATACATGAAAGGGGACACAGAATTCAGGTCATCACCAATAGAATCTTTGGTATGAAAATTTATGGACTTCTGCACTTGCATTCATTTAACTTCAGAAAATTTACATTGTTCAAGACAAATTGTCCTTTATGATTCTGTCAACCCTTTGTACATTCAAAATGATCAAATATATAGGTAAAATACCTCCCTAAGCTAGAGAAGTTGAACTTCACTACTATCCTATGATTATGGATCTTATTACATCAAAGAAAGAACAACTTCTAAACTACTTGCTAAAAATAGAAAATTTGCCTTGACCATATTAATGCATAACAATAGTTTTTGACAAAATAGATTCTCCAACATATTTTCGACTTGAGGCTGATGTGAGTCATCTTGGATAGCTAGAGATGAATATTGAATTGATATTATCACTGACAAGGATCCCTATCACCTTTGCGTAGTGAGCTGTTGTAATTCGTTGTGTAACTGTAACCTGCAACAATTGCATAGCGAGTTTACACAACGTGAAGGTTTTCTTAAGTAAAATTCATTTAGGAGGTTGTTGCAACATTGTTGGAGGCTGCAAATCACTGTTGTATCATCCACCAATCATTAACCAATTTCCTTTAACCTTTTATGCACTTACAACACTTGCATAGCGTGAGATTTCTACGCAAGTTCTATACAATGTTGTTTTTCTAGTCAATACTCAAAATAGATTTAAACCTTAGTTCATCAAAAAGAAAAATTGTTAAAATATGAAACCTATATCTCAACCACCTCTTCCAGTAGGTCCAAATTCCCCCTATCTTCATCCTCAATCTTCATCCTTAGCTTGACAGACCTATTTTCCTTTCTCAATGGAAAATGTTGTCTCTTCACGTTTCCCACTTGCGTAAACAAAAGTGCATTTCTTCTCAACTTTGACTGATAATTTGTAAGAGTTTCACATACATTGTTGATGGATGGTCCACATTCCTTAAAATATCTCTCAAACCTTAGTTTTGATACTCTTTTATTTTCCCCGAGTCGAATAATTAGATCTTGAGCCTCCCTTAGTTGCTTATTTAGTCACTTGATAGTTTTCTCACCCTCTCCACGTGAAGTGTGAGTCTTTTCACTTGATATAGGCTGTCCATGTGCTTGTGTTTCCTCTGCAACCATTATGAACTTATCCTTCTAGCTGAGGATCTTGTTAAAGGGGATGTAGGTTTAGTCAAATCCATAGTTTTAGTACTTTTCCTTATTTCTTTCCCTTTAGAACCTTATGGAAACTTTGAGATTGATTCCCTCTTTAGACCTATTGTATCTTGTGATGTTTGCGTATCAAAATTCCTCTTAGCCAATTTACTCTTCATCTCCCTGTTATCATGAAAGTACTGAGCTATGAAATTCTTATCTTATTTAAGCTGATCTTGTAGCTCTTTGATTACTTAGTCTTTCTCTTCTGACTGCACCTGATCTTCATCCATTTCTTGAGACGAGTGTTCAACAGATTTTGTATGTAGGTAAGGTGAAGGTAGCCTTTTGGAAGTTGACCTTGTGATTATACTACTCACCATTCGGGTTCCTCCACTTAATAAGAAAAGTGTAGCCTTCTACCCTTCTTCTTAGCTGGCTGGCTTGGTGAAGAATCCTCAATTTCCTTTCCTTTGCTTTCCCTCTACCCTGTTCTACGGACACTTTCTCTTTCCCACTTGAATCTTTAGGAACCACTTTCTCAGCAGATGAGGGGTTATCTCCTTTGGGGTCTAAAGGAATGCTTGTTGAGGTCAGGAAAGAGTCCCAGTATCTATTTAATTTCTTGATTTCTTACACCACTAGCGACTTTACCAAGAATAAATGAAACAAACAGGTCTTAAGATGATCATCCCTAGCTTGTACTTTGTTTTCCATTTTACCTATGGTTTTGTATAGGTAAAAAGGTAAATTTAAAAGGTTTTTTATGTGAAATGCATTGGAATCCTTATGTGATACTGGTATACTCTGACAAATCTTCCCTCACAAGTGACATATCGTTGAACCACTCTTAAAAAATTTTCATAATGCTCCAGTATACATTCTCTTGGAATAGTGGAACCAAACTTCTTGTTTTTGTATTTGGGCTTCAGGAAATCAGTGTAGAAAACTGGATCAAGAGGCATGCATTTAAACCACTTCTCCCCCTGTACTGGAATCTCAGTTGCAACAATTACTGTCTCCTATGAAACTTGGAAGGTAATATCTGCAATCCTCATATGAAGTCCATTGAAATTGAGGGAAACTTCCTTCATTACCTACACATTGTAGGGTAAAATCATGAAGATGGGTAACACTTTTGCTTGTTTTATGACAATTTTGTTTTAATTTTAATAGGTTATTGAACTTTCGGTAAACAAAAGTATATTTTTTATTTAGAATTTTACTTTACTGCAAAAACAAAACTTGTGAAGAATTTTGTTAACTTTCTACTGACTATTTTTGAACTTTTTTTTTATTGAGATTTGATATGTCAATTTGGAAATTGTTTGACAGTATGTTCCTTAAAAATGAAGGGAAAGATAATGAGTTATTTTCTCCCACAACAATGTATCCATTATTAAACTTTTGTTTTTGACAAATGAAATATACTACAACAATCTACAGGGACTCTATTTTGTGATGACTATAGTTTTGAATCTAACAAATGAATATTATAATTTCTAGAATTTTTTGAAGTTGACCAATTTGAAAAAGTTATAGATTTTAAACACGTGTTTTCCTCCACCATGTATCTATCTTAATTTTTACTTAAAAGTAAAATCTAAAAATACTCTTTTGAAGAGAACAGTTTAAGGATTATGAATATAAATTTTCCATAATTTTCCACTATGTATTTTTAGAGATATGGATTTTTCATTTCACTGAATCATAATCTCACCTAAAAATATTATGCAGTGATTTTTTTATAAAATTAAATAAAATTAGATAAAAACAATGAAAATAAAAACAAATTATACCCAATGAAAGTAGATTCAATTTAAAAAATGTTGGTATCAATTTTGAAACTAAATTCTGAGTATTTGTAGGAGTCCGCTACCTCCAAAGATGAAGTAAGATGGAGAGAATTTGCAGTTTCCTGCAAATAGTCTCATTTTCAAGTTTTCGGCCAAAATATTCTTTCGGCCGAAACCTAGTTTTTAACGGAATCTGTTAAAAATAAACGTTTCGGCTGAAAATTCTTTCAGCTGAAATATGCTTACCACAGGAAAATAATTCATCCAAAAAACATTATACATGAATTTCGAGGGAACCGTTAAATTTGACATGCAAATTTTTCGGCCGAAAAAATTCCTAGCAACTTTGTTTTGACTGAAAAATTGCCGCTAGGAATTTTGGAGACCCAATTGTCATGAAAGTGTTACCCATCTTCATGATTTTACCCTGTATCCTTTAATCCTCTCGAAAAACCTCATGTAGCTAGCTTGCTCAATTCAAACCCTAAATGCAGGATCATAATTCACCAACTTCAAACTCTATGGCTCACACCTCAACACACTACCTCCTTTGTTATATTTCTTTTTCTATTGAGTTTCCATGCTGTGGATGTAAGATAAAACTGAGACTGGTAAATACAAGGAGGCTCAAAGGCTAAAAAATTTGATAAGGCACTTTACACAGTGGAAAGCGAGACTAGGGTTTACTCAATTATGTAAAATAGACTAAAAAATATGATAAACAAGATCTAGATCATAGGTTTATAGGAACAATAAACTTTATAGGCACAAAACGAAGGCTTTCAACCTTTGTGCAATGAAAAAAATAGGATGTGTAGCGTGTACTTACTGTGTAAAAATGCATTGCAAGGATGTAGGGTTTGCATAGAGAGCTGGGGTATGTTGAATTTTCTGAAGAACACAGGTCTCGTCGATGGAAGAGGGTCTTGTGCAATGAAATATGGTAGGGAAAGACATGCATAATATGAGTAATATTTGATTTGAAAGGTGATTGATCCATTTAGGATGGCAAGATAGTTTGGGTAGCGCCAAACAACGTGCGCAACGTGTATACTTTTTGCAGGTTAAGTACAAAAACCACTTTGAAATATAAGAAATATGACATTATGAGATTTGTTGACCCTCTAACTTTCATAATGTGTTATTATGTTCCATGACACCCCTAAAAGCCATTTGAACTAGACTTTATGACTTGACTCTTTTTGACATGTCATTTAATGGTTTATAGTAACAATGACCCAAAGACCTTGAAAAATCTCATGAGACAAAAATATTTGAAAACACATACACTCAATGACTCAATTAGGAATGCATTGGTATTCCTAAGACCAAAGCATGACTTTTCAAACTCTTGAAAAACCTATAATTCTACCTTGAAAATAATGACACTAACAATGTCTATATTCAGGTGCAATCCTTATCTGATGATATCCTAAGAACCCATTTGTGAATGAATAAGATTGTTGACCTCATACATTGTCCAAAAATTCATCTGTAAATGGGGTAGGAAAATGATCATGTAGGAAAGAATCATTCAATTTTCTCAAATCTACACAAATCTCTATCCCTCCTTTCTATTTTTCTTGCACTACCATAGGGATGATCCATTATGATTCTTCCATGGGTTCTGTGACACCAACTTCTAGAATCTTATCAATTTCTTCCTTCACTTTCTCTTTGTATATTGGATTTAATCTGTAAGGTCTCTTTCTAATAGGTTTTTCTTCTAGATTCAAAGGGATCTTTATCTCTCCTAGATCTCCTACTAATCCTTTCATCTATAAGGATGTCACTCGGAATAAGTCATTGTACTCGTGCAATAATTCTATGATCCTTTCTACTATCTCATTATCCAAATAATCCCCAATACTTTCCATGTTTGGGTTTTTTGCAGTTCTAATGTTTACCTTCTTGATATTTAATGGTGCATCACAATCTTCTGAATCTATCTCAAGGGACCTCCTACTTCCCTTTCACCTTCCACTTCTGGGATCTGTATATTGTGAAGATTATCTTTTGTTGGATATTCTTCTTCTGCAACATGATAACAATGTAGCAATTGTTTCCCTGTCTCTCTAGCCTACTTCTGATATGATGGATTTTAAATTTTGGTTCTTCAAATATCATGTTTGTTACTACTTTCAATGTTGTATCTATTTCTGGACTATCATTCTGAAAGGAAAATGCAACTGCAAAATTATGTTGCATCTCTTCCCAGTTTGTAGTTTTTGTGCGTTGTTCTTGTTTTGTGTACGAGGTATTTAGAATGCCTTCTAGTGTGTGAATAAAATGGTTTGGCCATTATTCTAGTGGTACTAATCTCCATTGAACCATTCACTTAAATATATGTTTTTTATGTTGGCCAAATCCCTCATATTTCTCCTTATATCTATGCTCCTCCTTTGTGTCAAATTTGATGCGCAGTAACCTTTTTCACTGAAACCAATTGTTGATATTCTCCTTGTGTGTACCCCACAAATGGGAAGGTGTAGCTTTCAAAGAAATATCTAATACCAATAATCTCTGACTTTCTACTACTTCTAGTTCAAATTTCATAAAAAACTCTTCTAAGTCATTCATATCATAAAACGTAGGAGGCTCTCTTACCTATGAACCAATCCATCTAAGCATGCATGTCATTCTGGAACATATTCTCTTAGATAATTCATGTAGTGGTTGCTGCTATTTTTCCAGTCCCATGTCATAGTCTGAAGCACAAGAACTAATACTCCTCCAACTCAACATTTCATCTGCAGCTGGGTTGACATAATCCTCTTCGCGTGCAGTTGTTCTGTATAATTGATTTACATCTTTTATAAGAATATTGTGTGTCTTAGGTTCCACATAACTTCCTCTTTCTGAGGGATCCTATGGTGGAATAAATATGTATTATCTAAATTCAAATATCATCTTCCTTGTATTTAAATTGATAATATCCTGGTTATCAAAATCCTAATCCAAACCCAACAAATATGGAGATGGCGAAGTGTTGTCCGCTATGTCAATGACTTTGAAGTCTTCCATGGTGCACACACCATCAATATATACTAGAATTCCTTTCAATATTCCAATTGGTGCCACTCTATGTTTATTTTCCAACTTCAATTGAATATTTGAAGACCCGAGTGGAGGTTCTCCCATATATTCCCTTGTCTTCGTTGGAAGAACATTGACTTCAGATCCTTAGTCTAGTATGATATCCCCCATATTAAATATCCTATCTTGGCATTAAATTTGAATTCCCTTCTTGTTATTCTCTTCTTATGGACCTGATTCACTCGTTTTACCACTTCTTCCCCATAATTAAACTTTTCTAAAAAATTGTGCTGTACTTGTAAGGAATTTTTATCATTCAACAATTTTACACATGAGCCCAAAAATTTTCTTAAGTTACTTACTTGTTCTGAAGGCTACTCTTTATTGGTATGATCAAATAATGAAGGCATTTTGTATACTGTTATCTCATCTTCTGGTTTTGTCCCTGAAGTAGACTCAATATTTTCTTTTAGAATCTCCTGCCTAGCCTCTTTGAATATCTCTTTTTCTTTGCATGCATCAAACTTCTGTTTAGACGCTGTATTTTTTCTAACCCATTAGTATTGGTCTTGATCCTTCTTAGCTGCATCTTCTCTTGTCTTAGCTCCACCTCTAGTAACTATGTTAATATTCTTCTCATCCTCTTCTCTGTTTTCCACCCCAACCCATTGCACGTTCTTATTCGTCTGGTTTATCTCGTCTTGTATATTTATCAAAAGTGTCAGACAATGTTTTGTTTCATGGTCTGTTATGTGACAATACATACATGTCACGGGTGGTTGTGGGCAGTCTCTTGCATAGTTCCCTGGTTTTTGACAATTATGACAAACAAATAGTCCTATACCTCCTCCAAAGCCTCTTCCTCCACAACCTCCTCCTCTGATTCCTCCTCTATTGCCATGATTATCTTCGTGCGGTGTATTATACTGATGTCCCTGATTATACTGTGGCTGCACATTATTGTACTACGGTGGTACTGAACACTATTGTGGTGGTGATCCAAACTATTGTGCATTGTTTTAATGTAGTTGTTCTTGAAACTGTTGCACAATATTATACTATGCATGCTTCGTAGATTCAAATTGAACCTTGTATGTATCTACAATCCATTATTTCCTCATTTCCAATGTTCTACAATCCTTGTCTTCATGTCCAACTGACTTGCAAAAATTACAAAATGTACTCTTTGGTACTGTCTGATACGTTTTCATTAAGGGGAATTTACAGGGATCATGCCCATGTTTTTTGCAAATATCACACCATGGTGCTCCTGAAGCTAAAGGGTTTGGCATTCCTATTGCAATATACTGCGCAAATAATGGACACTCATTCTTGTGATGGACTTCTTTCTTGCACATTGTACACTAGACATATTTTCCTTTCTCCTTTCCTTTATTATGATTCAACTAGAATGTTAAGTTCTTTAGATCTTGCCTCAACTCTTCCACAACTAGATTTCTATGATCGTACTGTTTTTCTTCTAACTGCAATGTTGCTTGTAGAGCCTCATCTTGGCTTTGGAATTTTTGATGTTTCAAAGGATACTGATTTTTCTTCTTTAGATGTCTTAGTTTCACATGGGGTTGTGGGTTCCACACTAATTCTGATATGGAATGGAGATCCTTCTTCTACGTTGAACCCATGACCTCTAGTTTTCCTCTCATATGTGGCACGCAATATATCCTTAATCTGCCCCGTGGTGTAGAGATACTCTACCTCTTCCTCATCGTTGTCCAAGCCCTATCGCTCGACTACTTCCCTCTTCTTGTTATTCATTCTATACTAGTAGGGTCGTCTGATGTGCGTCACACCTACTTTCCCTATGATTTCCCTGGTATGTTCATCATTCATCATGCTAGAGTCCATTGCTTCCTTCTTCTGGCTACTCTCCAGATCCTTCTCCATATCTCATATCTTCCTTAGTGCTTCCCCCAACTCCCCCATGCATGAAAGGTGATCTAATTTTTTGATTCCATGTTCATTACGCCTTTATCAAGTAATAAGGTCTTGATAGATGTGTAAAGATACCTAATGTACCTCCCTCTAGGTCCCCTCAATAAATATTGATCTGCAACAGTAAATGACTTCACTGTGTCTATTGAAAATTCAGTAATAAACCCCTGAGTAATACTGTCTAACAAAAAATCCACTGTGCACATGAATTTGTTATTAACCCTTTTCAATTGCACAATATTTTCAGCAATCTACTCTATTGACCTAATCTAATTAGTCGAACGGGTATCCTTCAACCTCAATAACCATTCATGTAATAATTCTGGAAAGTAACAAAAATATGCTTCATGTAAATCACTAAACACATACGTCTGCAGATATTGTCATAGTGTGTACCTGGAACCCTTATTATCTTTCTACGTGAACTCTAGTTGCTTTGTCTCGAACCATCTTTCAATATTTTTCTTCATAGGATTCCATGGCATGAACATCCCTTTCTACCACTGCATCTTCTTCACCAAACCCCTTCCAGGTTGTCCTTCTGAGTTCCAGTTGGAAACAAAACTATTTTTTGGATGTATGGGTTGACCTGGGTTCTACCTTAGTTCTCCAACAAAACCCTTTTCACCATCGACCCTTCTTGTAAACCAAAATGCTCCATAGTGCACAGAGTGCACAACGCAGTCTCACCCGAGATGGTTTATGGGTGACTGTAGGATGTAGATGTTTGCAGTCATGGAAGGGATTGGGGATGTTCTTTTTAATACTATTCTTGTATTTTAACATGCATTCTTATCATAAAATTCATTAGACCTATCATTTTATCCATTCAACAACATTCATTATACTAGTGCACAATGTAAATAAACCTTAAAAAATGCATTCATATAATCATTCATTCATTATAAAGCATGTAAAAAGAACACATCACACATAAAGACACCATTTTATTATGGTTCACCCCCTAGGGCTACGTCCACAAAGATCTTCTTCTTATTTCTTATTCTCTATCAAAATAGCGCTTCACACATTACATTAGAAGTTATGAATAGTGCATGTGATGCTGACTAGTGTCACACCAAGCTCCATATATTTTGACCTAACCCTCAATTACATCTCAACATTCACTCCATCTGAGCTCCGCAGCTCTCAACAATACAAAAACTCAGACTCAAGAAGGACTCTCTAAAATATACTCGCGTGCACAAGTTCTAGGGTAGCATGTCAAGATATCATCTCTCTTATCTACCTCATACATCATATTTATACTACAAAATGGGTTAAAACCCTTACATTATGACGCAAAAACCCAAAATCCACTTTCCAACTTTCTAGCTTCCTTCCGCACGGTTGGTCTTTGATCTAACCATTCCTTGCACTGATCTTTCTTATTTCCTGGTGCGCTGCTTCCTTTTCCATTTTTCGCACCGGTCTTTCTTATTTTCTGGTGCGACTAGTATCGTAGTGATTTTCATATTATCTATCCCTTCTAGTGCCCCCTTTGTTTTCTTACACGATTCCTCCTATTGTGCATATTTCCAACCCTCTTGATAGAGTTTTAGCGGATTGTCATTCACCCTTCCTTTCAACGCTTCTTCGTTAAGTGTTTGAAACTGTGCACCACCTTCCTCTGTCACCTCCTTGATCATATATGGTTCTAAGAAATGCATACGAAACTTCCTTGGGTGCTGCATAAATTTTCTATCATATAGTAGTACCAAGTTCCCTATTTAGAATTTTTTTGACTTAATGTGTCTATCATTCCATTATTTTTCCCTTTCCTTTTGAACCTTCTAGTGAAATCCTGTGATCAACCTATCCTCCTCAAGTTCTACTAGTTGTGATAGGTGTTCCTGTATTGCGCCCAAATCCAAAAGATTTGTGATAGATGCGATGTGCAGACTTGGTATAATAAATTCCATCAACATTACTACCTCTTGTCTGTATACCAACCTGAAAGGTGTTTTCCCTGTCAATTTCTTGTTGGTTGTCCTATATTCCCATAATATAGTAGAGACTCTTAAGTCCCAGTCATCTCTGCATACATTGCAGATTTTTGTCAATGCATTTTCTAGGATTTTGTTGAATGCTTCCACTGTGCCATTTTCCTGTGGGTGGTATGGCGTACTATTCTAATGGTGAATTTGGAATTATTTTGTCAACAATGCTATGGTGTTATTGATGAAGTGTGTCCCTTGATAACTCATCAATATTCTTGAAAATCCAAATTGAGTTACTATATTCTCAAACAAAAAGTGCGCAACAATTTCTGCGTTGCAATCTATAACTCGTGCAACTTCTGCCCATCGAGTCACATACTTTGTGGCCGTAATAATGTACCACACCCCTGATCGTCTTGTTGGTAGGTTAATTGGTCCAATGAATTCTATGATCCACTTATCAAAAAACTGTAATGTAATTTTTGGATTCAATCGAATCTCATCCCTTCTGGAGGGATTTATGACCCTTTGACAAAAATCACATGTCTGAGAATATTCCTTTGCATCCCTGTGGAGTATAGGACACCATAGTACTACCTGTAAGATCTTTTGCGCAGTAGCTTTACCTGCATAATGTCATCCTACTATCCCATTGTGTGCTTATTCCAATATATTTGGTCTCTCGTGTTTGAACACACAACCTCACAATATTCCATCTACGCCCAGTTTATATAGTCTTCCTACAATCAATTAACATTCCACAACCTTCACTATAAACTGCATTTTTTTTTGCAACGATCATGTTTGATGGGGCCATCTGTGTACTTAATAACTGTACAAGATCTATAAAATAATTGTCCACCATATTAACCAAAAATAATTGTGCATCTGGAAATTTGTCATCCAGGTTTCCTGCCTCTTCACCCAAGAGTATGCATGACAAATGATCTGGTACTGCATTGAATTTACCTAGTTTTACTACTACTTCGAAGTCGTATTCCTGGAGCATTAGGATCCATCTGCAAATCCTTCCTCCCAACGCTAGCTTGTCAACTAGATATCTCAACGTAGAATGGTCTGTGTACATCTTAAAGTGTGAACCAAGTAAGTAGTGTCTGAACTTCTATAGAGCATAAGCCATATCCAATCCCTCACGTTTTGTTGTGGTATATTTTTCTTCCATTTTTATGGTTTCGTGCTTGCAAGAGCGATTGGGTGATCTATGTATCCCTCGTGAAGCTGTAACAAGATCACACCCAATGTTATTGATGAGGCATCCACATGCACATGAAAGTCTTTTTTCCATCCTGGGAGAATTAAGATTGATGTAGTTACTAACTTTTGTTTCAGTGTGTTGAGTCCTTTCTAATAGTCGTCATTCCACTAGAAATTTGGGTATTTTTCAATAATTTTTCCATGGGTGTTGTAATCTGTGTGTATCCTTTGATAAATTTCTTGTAATACCCTATGTGACCCAATGTAACTCACAATTGTTTGAATGAAGTGGGTGGTTGTAAGTCTAGAATAGCTGCAATTTTTCCAGGATCCACTGTTTTACCTTGTTTGCATACCACATGTCCCAATAATATTCAAAACGGTGCACAAAAAATACACTTATTTAAGTTTAACGATATTTGATGTTGTCTACACTTATCCAACATCAATATTAGAAATTAAACCTGATCTCGTAATAGGATACATGAATTCCATTCATCCAAGTAGACTTTGAGAAACTTGTGAATAAACTCCTTAAACACTGCGAAAACTACTCTTGAAAATACCACAGGTGCATTCTTCAACCCAAACGACATTACTGTGTATTGAAAACTTCCCCATTCTATCGCAAATGTAGTCTTGTGTCTATCATCCTGGGAAATTATTATGTAATGATATTCTGAGAAACCATCTGTGAATGAATAGGCTTCTTGTCCACCTACGTTTTCAAGTACCTCATCTATAAATGGTGTTGGGAATGGATCATGCAAACATGCATAATTTAGTTTCCTCAAGTTGATGCAGATTATTATATGCCATGTTTTCTTATCATGCACCACCAAGAGACTTATCCCTTTAGATTCTTCAACTGGTTATATGAATCTTGCCTTGAGCCTGCGGTCGAGTCCCTCCTTTACTTTTTCTTTATATATTCGATTTAGTCTACAGGGCCTCTGTTTTATTGGCTTCACATATGGTTTTAGTGGGATTTTCATCTCCTCTAGCTTTCTCGCTATCCCTTTCATCTTGTATAATGTAGTGGGGAATAGGTCTTGTTATTCGCGCAGTAGATTTGCTATATTTTCTATGGTTTTCTCATCCCAATAATCTACTATCTATGCAAACTTAGGGCTTTCCCCTGTCCCAATATTAACTTTTTCATTTCTTGAATGGATGCATGTATGTTTTCATTTCACCTCTGGGCCCTCTACTGTTCAGTCCCTCTCTGTTTCTTGTACTTGGGTGTTGCAGGGATCTTCATCATCCTAATCCTCCTATGTTACATTGTAATAGTCCAATAACTCATCAACCATCATAGAGGCATTATGTATGACACATACATGTATTACTTCCATTGATTCTTCTTCAATGAAGATTTTCTATTTAATCTCCTGTAGCACTATACTTGTTAGGCATGACTCATTTTGAAAGGTGAATTCTACTTCGAATATTTGATTTATGTAATCCTAGTTTGTTTTATTTCTTCGCATTTCAAGTTCTAGGTGCTATTTCCTTGGGATAGTTTCAAGGGTATGTATGAACCTATGTTTCCATTCCTTCCGTGGTACTGAGTTCCATAATATTTCACAATGCACAACATGATTTGTTGGGTTTCCTTCCTGTGTATACTTCTACAGCATGTCTCCCTCATCAATATTGAATCTCACTTGTATGATTTTCCTACACTATTTCCAGGTTTCTATGGTTTCTTTGTGTGTCTCCCACCATCTTGCTGGGGTGGATTTCAACACAATATCCAGTGCTAGTAGCCTTTGTTTCTCTAGTACCTGTTCCTTGAATATATGTACACATATTTTTATATATGTCAACCTGTTGTACTAAGGTGAGTTGCATAGTTCTATTCCAATCCAACATACTGATTTAGTCATGCGTGTATATCATTGTGTTGAGACTTCATGCATCCTCTGCTACCAATTTTATAGACCTTCTTATGAGTATAATGTACACGAGTTTATGCTTCTCCAACTTAATGATCCTTCTATGGTGGGGTTAACATAGTCATGCATACTTACATTCATGTTGTACAAGTTTCCAATTGCATCGTCCCTTGATAGTTCTATGTACCCCCTTCCTTCTTTTGGGTATAATGGCACAATCACTTTTAGTTCTCCTACTTCAAATATCATTTCTCTCCTTTTCCGATTTATAATGGCTTGGTTATAAAAGTCCCATTCTAGTCCCATTAAATATGGGTATGGTTGGATGTCATCCACAATATCGATAACTTCAAAATATGTGACATTGCACACTCCATCTATATTCATAGGTATTCCTGTTAATATGCCAATAGGTACTATTTGATACTGGTTTGCTAATCTCGATTGAATGGGTGACCAAACTAACATTGGTTTTCCCATCATTTCCCATGTTTTCTTAGGTAACATTTTCACATCGAACCCCGGTTCTAAGATCACATTGTCTTTGTCATATTCTCCAATCTATGCGTTGAACCTGAAATCTCCATTGGTTATTTTCTTGCATAATAGTTGGTTCACTACTTTCTTTTCAATAGGGATTGCCTTTCCTTGAGTGCAGTGATTGATCATAGAGAATAATGTATCCAATTTGTTTTCATCTTGGACCAGCTCTAAGAAGCTCTTCAAAAAATTTCCTAAGGTACTTACGTTCTCCAACGATCCTTTGGTCATGGCCTGGTCATTATTGGGAGTTCTATCTACCATATGTGGTGTAGAATATGTTGATGCTTCCCACTCTTGTCATAATATTTCCTCCCTCATATTTTTATAGGTCTCTTTTTCATCTCATGGATCAAATATTGGCATGGGTACTACTGATTTATTTACCCATTGCTCAACCTGTCTCCTTCCATTGATTGCATCTGTCCCTATTTTGGTTCTTCCGTGTGTGACAAATGAAATTTTTGGTCCTTCATCCCTTATCTCCAATGATATCTTTTGAATGTTCAAGTTATGGTTTTGAGTACCTATGGCCTTTCACTTTGCCAACAATTGTGGAGAATCCTTTTTTGCATGTTGTAGCGCCCGTCAATAAGTGAATGTTGTGCAGGGATTTTGGCAATCCTGCACTAGGTTTCCTATTTGGTTATAGTTATAGCATACTATGGGGGATATTCCTCCTCTCCCAAAGTTTGTTCTGCCTCGACCCATACCAAATCCTTCTCAGTTACCTTGATTAAATCCTCTTTGATTATTATATTGGCCACCTCCTTATGTCACAACATTCTCCTCCTGAATCATGTACATATATGATGTGCACTCCCTCATCAGATCAAATAAGATATATAATAATCTTCTCAGTGTACTTTGGTATTTTTGTAATAACTGGCACTCATGGGGGTTATGTCCCCATTTCTTGCATATCTCATAGTATTGTCCTCCTGGTAGTGGGTTTGGTGCTCCACCTGCTAAGTACTGTGAAAAGGATGGACATTTGTCTTTCTGGTGACCTTCAGTCCTACACTTGGTGCACCATACATGTTTCCGTTTCTCTTTCCCCTTTGTGATTTATACCAACTAAATTGTTAATGTAGCTAGCTGGTTCTAAATATGATCCATTCCACTGTTATCTCCAACTAGAGAGGCTTCCAACTTCATAGCAATCTCCAATGCCTCTAACTGCAAAACAACCTTTTTTTGTATTAAAGGACTGCGAATATGAGGTATTAATCCCTCAATGAACCACTCTCTATGTTGTTGATTGAGTATTTGGAAAGCTAGTCTACCCATCACATATTTGAATCTATGATCGAACTCCCATACTAACTAAGTTTGTACTTGCTTGATCTCCTTGAGATCGGTAATGTACTATGACTAATACTTTGGTTTCTTGAATTATTTTAATAATGATTGTGTGATCTCTGATAATTTCCTTGTTTTACCTAGTGGTGTGGTACTTTGGAGCTTCATGTACCAAACTAACTCTCTTACTCTAAGGGTTTTTTCCAATTGTGCGATTTTTGCACCATCATCATGGACATTATTTGTTGTCCAAATGTTTTCACATATGAACATATGTTGTTATGGATCTTCAGATCTAATTCCTTTGAACTATGGTATTCTTAGTGTGTTATCTACTCCTACAATATTGTTGGGTGTAGGACCTCTTCCTGGTGATCCTCCTTGATTTTGATTAATTGTACAACTACTATTTCTTTGACTTCCTCTACTAATTACAAATGCTCTGGAGAGGTCTTAGAACATTGTCTTAGATTCAGGTGACACACATGAGGTTTTTGTTTCAACCCAGGACTCATTTGGG
Organism: Picea glauca; assembly: GCA_000966675.3. Classification (NCBI taxonomy): domain Eukaryota; kingdom Viridiplantae; phylum Streptophyta; class Pinopsida; order Pinales; family Pinaceae; genus Picea; species Picea glauca. The sequence goes on along the minus strand of JZKD02S0243704.1, from coordinate 323,184 downwards.
GAAGGACTTACTTGTTCTTCTATCACTGGATTGAACTGGATATATTTTTCTTCTCCTTTTGTCTATTGTACTTCTATGATACACATATTTGTACGATGTTCTCGGTACTCACTACGCTACTCTCTCTTCATCTTCAGTTCTCAACTTATTGTACCTTTTCCCACTATGAAAAACTCCAAATTCATCTTCTCCCTTTGATATCCCTTCCTCTTTCTCCTGCATTCTAAGTCTTTTCTTCCTTTGTTGATCCAGGAGGATCTTCACACTCAACACATTTGGCTTCAAATACTACCAAAATTTCCCAGTCAACAAAGAGATCACATTGAGATTTCCGATGCATTTCGAATGAAGTCAATTGGACTTCACATGCTAGAGATATGTCTTGTTGATATTTAGGGGGAAAATGGCATTTGTAAAATGATTAATACATGAGATAGGGTTCATAATTATGTATTTTTCATTATTTAAAAGGGATTATTTGGTTCAAAGCCATGTTGGATTTCAATATCTAGTCTCAAGGAGAGTTTTAAGGAGAGTTGAGATCTTCATGGATAGTTGAGAGATATTCTCAAACCAATCCCTTTTGATATGCCAAGATCCTAATTTAGGGGATCTTGAGAGATATTATCTCCATGAAAATATTGATGTGGTTGAGATGGATATGTTATAAAACCCCTTCTTGGGGGTCAAGAAGAGGAGGAGAGAAAGGAAAGAGATTGTGGAAAGATTATTGAGAGATTATTGATTCAAAGGATGTCTTTGTAAAGGAGAAACAAGTTGTAGGTTTGTTTATGTAGCCCTTTTGAAGTAGAATCAATAAAGTAGGTTCATGGGATTCATGAACCCAGAGACGTAGTTGTTATAATATAATGGATGTGCTCGTTTAACCATAGACAATATCACTATTGTCACCCAACCATAGTCCGAAGCCACCCCAGAGCACCTTAACCTTGACAGAGAATTATTCCAGAAGCAAACCCTAGGCTAGATAGGCTAAACAAGATAACACACCTATCTCTAAGGTTAGTGCACCAAACAATATTTGATTAGAGAATCCAAACCATAACCAAGAGAGAGTCCAGGCCAAAACCGAAATCTGCTAGCTGCAACAGCCTCAACGACACCTCTCCTCAAAACTTGGTCACAAAATGGCCAACTGTAGTGCACACAAGTGTTGCTTATGCTATTCTGAGAATGTCTGGCAAGAATGAAGACTGGCCTCCTGTATTTATAGTATTTCTGACAGACTGCTTGGGCCGAATTCTCATTCTGGGTACTAATTCTTTAGTATATAATATTTCCTTTAGCTGACTTCTTCTCTTGGATGGTAATAACCTAATACGAGTCATTCTCTTGAGCTGACTTGTCTTCTAGGGTTATTAGCCAACTAGTTATGGTTTCTTCTTACTTCCCAGAATATTCTATTCTTGTCAGGTTTACACGTGGAGGTAAATATCTCCTACAACTACCATAATATCAACACTTTCTCCTAGCTAGGGAGGTATTGAAGGTAATGGTCTTGAGAACAAACATACCATTCACTCGATAGCATCAACATAGTCGTATAGACTATCTCATGATTATATCATGAGCACCATCATCACTATCAATGTCATCAGCTGCATCATCTCTCGAAACCATACTCCATTTGAGTAATCAGACATGATGCTGGATAAGTCACTCACTCCATGGAGTGACACAAGAGTCATTCTTCTAATCCAGAAATATGTCCTAGAAGAATAAATGTTCTAAACCATTTTTATTCTGGGAATTATCTGTCCATTGATCATCCATCTAGCTGATAATCATTTCCAACACTACTAATAGTATTCAAGGTGATTGAAAAAATGGCATTCAATAGAACACAACTATGTCTATCCATAGTATCACACAACTACAATCCAGTGGTACACTGCCACACCAAGTAGCACACCGATACTTGATCGTTGACATATAGTCACAATTAGTGGAACACATCCACTATAGTAGTATACATCTACTGTCTAGAGACATACATTATCCATAACAATCATATCATCAACCTGCACATAAAACATTGTTATGATATATAAACTAAATCATCTGTGCCATTCTTCCACTCACATCTGTGAGATTTGGAAGAGCATCTACCCTAAGAAAGTAAAACATCAATGATGAGTTATATGGAATATTATTCTCAAGCAAGGAAGAATAATTGTCCTGATTTCTGAGCCTAGACCATTCACCTATCTGGGCCATTCCTCCAGCACTACACAAAGTGCAACCTAGAGAGAATGAATATGCCCTAGGGAATGCCTGTCCCTGATTACTGATCCTGGACCATTTTCCTATCTGGTCCATTCCTCTGGCACTAAACAAAGTGCAACCTGGAGAGAATGAATCTACCCTAGGGAATGACTATCCGAACCATTTCCTAAGGAAACGACTATCCTGCATGAACCTCCAAAATGGACCTTTCTTTGAAACTTCTCACAATTGTGAGCTTCGAAAGAATGACTGTCTGGCAAGGTAGACCAGTCTTCTTGACCACTACTGAGAGTGACCGTCAAGAAGAGAGACTGTCCTATACCATTCCCTATGTTAACCACAAGGGGAATCATTCTCTATGGTACATAAGAAATCCATTGAACCATTTTCATTACGAAAATGACTGTTCGATCTGGACCATTTTTCGAACTGGAAAATGCTTGTCCATCAGAAATCTCAAACCACTTTTCGAACTAGAAAGGAATTTCTCATCTTGGACCATTTTTCGAACTGAAAAATAATTTTCCATAGATCAATAACACATCAGTACTCCCTCCCAACCTGGGAGTCATCTCTTCCTTTTTCAATAAGGAAGTCATCTCCATGAGCTCCAGCTTGAGTACACAAACTCTTTCGTCTTGAATAGAGGCTTTATGAAAATCTCTACTTATCTTCTCATCTGTGAAGATATATATTAGAGAACCACTTCTCCTTTTTGGAATTCATCATGGAGAATGTAATGTTTGATCTCAATGTACTTCAGTCTTTCTAGAACACTAGTTTTTTGAAGGCTTCATATAGATCTCATCATCATAGTTGAATTCAGCTCTTTTGTTTCCTGTTAGCTCATAACATCATGGAAAGGGTCAAACTTGGAACATATCCAAGTGGTACTTCTTCTGTCATCATGAGAGCTTTTTCATGGATTCGAAATCCATCATCCTTGAGTTCTGAGTAACTATTCTGATACAATATCTTTGTTATAGAAGGTTTTTCACCATGCTTTTGTTGTGCATTGGAGGCTTCACACCAAGATGTTTGAATCCATACAAAACCTTCTTCCATATGCATACAAGAGTGTCTTCCTTGTATACCTCAAAGCCTTGAGGTTGTTCTACATACATTCTTTGTTCAATTATTCTGGAGAATAGTCTTTGCATTCATCTGATGTAAAATCCAACCCATGTATATTGCGGACAATATAATGGCTCATGTAGAGGTATGTCTAATTTACTAGAACAAAAAATCATCATAGTCTTCTCCCTCCATATGGGAGAAACCTCTAGTTATGGATCTTGCAATGCTTACATTCATAAGTCTTCCATACACTGTTCTTCATCACAACTTTCATTTCCTCTGCTTGATTGCTTTTAGTGAGTTCAAGTCAGGTTGGTAGTCTTGTGATTCTAGATACAATGACTGGTTGTTCTGTATTTTATTTCTCTTTTGGAATATTCATGTTCTTCCTTATTTTTTCCTTTAGCTATTAGGTCCATGGAGTTTTCTATAGATTCCATTCCCTAAAGATTCCAACTTATTCCTTTCATCATAGGTGTTAACGTTGGAAGTCACTCCTGGATTGCAATAGGAGTAGAGCCCGACGCCCATCAGTTTATGTCACGATTTTTTTTTAAAAGGGGTGATCGAATGTGAGTAAACTCAGAACGTTATTATTTAACTCAGAAAACTAGGCCAGAAATGCACAGGGAAGTGAGGGCCATAACCAACTTCAGTCATGAATTTGATTTAAAGCAAGAGTAGAGGGAAGACTAGGGAGAAAAGAGAGGAGACTGCTCTGGGCATCAGACCTTCCAGAAACTCAGGAAAGAAAAACAAGACACTAAAATGTGCCTAAACGACACAGTGATAACTGCACCTTGATCAAACCTATCATACTATGCAGCTACAACCATTCGACTGGATCCTCCAGTTCTGAATCATTCAGTGTAAGATAAAAAAGACAACGTGGGAGACTGCTTAAGACTAGTGCAGAGATTGCAGTGACCAACCATACGTCATCCTACAATATGCGACCCTCGACTGGATCCTCCAATTTTGAGTGTCTTAAACAACTAAAAAACAAAATAAAAGGAAAGAGAAGTTGACTTTCATTAATTTGACAGTCTCAAATCAAAATACATAACCAAAGCAACTAGTGTTTCATTAAAACATTACAATCCAGAGCCTAGCTCAACCATTGATCCCTACAAAAATGGAAAAAATGCCTAGATATACTCCTCCCTTTCGCCCAACAGAGGCGTCTCAGGACTTTCAAGGTGTGGCATCTCCTCAGTCAAATCTGGCCTGAACTCCTTTGTCAGACGTCACCTTAACTCTGCATGGCCTTTGCAGGAGAGGTAGCTGAAACATTAAAGGATAAAATAGCGTGTGCAGACTCCTCTGGTCGGACGAGAACATCAGATCGACATGGGCCTCTCAGATCAATCTGCACACTGGACGGTCTTGGGCAGACTACCTGTTAGAACCTCCATGCCTCACATTTAATGAGTGAGCCGAGGTTTCAACTACCTTCATCCACCTTCATTGATTTTTATCGAGGACCAAGATCAAGGTCGAGCCGAACTAGTCTCTAGAGAACGCGGTGATCCCTTATGCAGCTAAACCCGACGCTTCGTCCCTTTGTGCAATTCTTTCTATCACCCCCAAGTGACCACAGATTGTGACCCTGTGCTTATCTTCAAAGGCGCTTTCAGCATTTCGCGTCTTTTGGCTGGGAGGAGGCTGCTCCTTGTGCTTCGAGGCTACGAAAGGCGAGGTGGCAACATAGCCTAATCGTGCGCCACGTGTTCCTCTGGATGGACGGTCCTGATCATCTCAACAATATTGTGGGCCTGGGTCCCGGACGCCTTCGGCACTTCACGTCTCGCGACTGGGAGGAGGCTGTTACTTATGCTTCAAACCTGTGATAGGTGAAATGTCGAGATGGCCTGATCAGGCGCCACGCGTCCCTCTCTGATCTGATGGCCCTAAAATCATTCGACAATACTGTGGGCCCCAGTCCCGGACACCTTCAGCACTTCGCGTCTCGCGGATGGGAGGGAGCTACTCCTTGTTCTTCGAAGGCGCGATGCGTGAAAAGGTGATAGAGCCTAATTGTGCACCACATGTCCCTCTGGATGGACGGCTGAGATCTTGTTGGTGATATATAAGCACTATCCATTGCACTAATCCTAGCGTAACTTTGCTAACCGTGATTACCTGTCGATCGTTGATCTGCTCTATAGATGGATCTTGGCCATTGACAACATAACTTCGCCCGCTCACTTGATTGGTAGCTAGAAACAAGATTTTTTTGTGCTACGCTTGGGCACTCATGCTTGCAAATGAATAAAATGCATTTGATGGGTTCTTTAAGCCCCATTTCTTCGCGTTTACGCCACGGGCTCGAATCTTGGAGAGAAAATTCCCCCTCGCAAGAATTTGTGCTAACAATAGGATCATGGATGTGGAGGACAACCAGGGATAATTTTAAGGCTTCTTTTCGAAGAAGACTTCTTCTAAGGTCACATTGAACACATGCTTCTTTTTCATGGTTACTTCCATGGATAGATACTTCATCATCTTCAATGGATCATATAATTTAGGATTAGCTCCCTCCTAATCCTTTAATCATGCATGAATGGATGCTCGTCTTTTGGAGATATATAATCGAGTCTCTCCATCTAGGAGAGTCCACTCTTCCGTCTACATTCTTATTTCCTTCTGCAAAGTGTCACAAATATTTTTCCAATTTCCTCTTTATTGCTGACTTCTTTCTGTCTTCACTTCTTCTAGGTTTCTTCAAGATTGATTTTGATTTTGACTTATCTTACAGCTGTTACTTATGTAATATCTTCCACTTTAATTGTTACCAGGGGTTGTTGATGTACTTCATCCTTTCATGTGTATTTTCTGACTTGTAGTCATAGTGATAGTAATCCTTATCTTGTTGTTCTTCCATAGGTATAGTTTCTCTTGGAACAAATTATCTTCTAGGAAATAGATATGCAAGATATGTACAGAAAACATGGTATGTACAAAAACCATGAGGAGTATTGTTACCTTGTCTTAGAAGAAGAAGTCTGTTTCATCCTGCTTAGTCTTATTTGAAGGTTCATTTTCTTCGGCAGCTGATGCTTTGTGTGTCTCCTTCCATTTCTTTAGCTCGGGACAATGATTCTTGTAGTGACCATATTTTCGACAGTTGAAGCATTGTATTTCTGACATATCTTTCTCTTGATTTGGCTTTTTCCTGGAGCCAAACTTCCTTTTAATCCTAAAATTCTTGAACCTTGCTGTGAAAGATTGATCATCAAATTTATTTTGGGGTTTCTCTTTTGCACTGATCCTTGATTATTATTGTGCACAACAAGTACAAAGTTATTCAAATGTAGGATACTCCTTCCTTGTCTTCATGCTTGCGACAAATGCATCCCATGTCTTAGGAAGACCATTGAGTACTATGTTTACCAATTCCTTCTCTGAAATGATCTCTTCAATAGCTTGTAGTTGAGATCTTAACTAAGATATTCTCAAAAAGTATGATGTTATGTTGTCATCATTATTCATCTTCATGTCACGGAGATCATTCTTCAGACTCACTACTTGTCCAATGTTTCTAACTGAGAATAGGTTTGTTAGGGCATCGTACATCTTCTTAGATGAATCAAAATGGGAGATGTAGGGTATCAGGTGGTATTTTATAGAATCTACTATGATACTCATGGAATTGATGTCATTGTCTTTGAACTTCTCCATAACTGTAACGTTCTGAGGTTCCTTTTCTTTTCCTTCTTAAAACTTTGGTTCCACAATCTTTCCTTTCACGATATCCAACACTTTATTCTTGGAAAGGATGAGATCAATCCTTGTCTTCCATGCTCTGAAGTTAGAAGCCCCATCTAACTTGTTTTCTGACTTCATAGAGTAAGTCATGGTTTCCTTGACTTGGTCAACCCTAGTTTGACCAAAAAAACTCAACCTTGACGTCTTAACTTGCTGAGAGTACCAGGAGATGCGCTAGGCTAGGGTGCACTAATATATCTAGAAATTACATCAATCCCTTCACTTAAGATGCCTCAACAAGAGGATTAGGGTTTCTGCAACTGCACCTGCTAGTAACCCTAATGACAGTGCTTTGGTAACTGCTCTTGCTAGAAACCCTAGCGACGGTTCTTCAACGAGCTTAGTATCCTTATGGATATTCTCCCTTCTAGTGGTTAGACTGAATGAAGGAGGTGTGGGCCCATAAAATATTATAATATAATAAATTTTCTCATTTAACCATAGACAATATCACTATTTTCACCCAACCATAGGCCAAAGCCACCCCCGAGCACCTTAACCTTGACAGAGAATCATTTCAAAAGAAAAACCTAGGCTAGATAGCCTAAAAAAGATAGAGAACCTCTCTCCAAGTTTAGCTCACCAAACAAGAGTTGATCATAGATTCCAAACCATAATCAAGAGAGAGTCCAGGCCAAAACCAAAATCTGTTAGCTGCAACGATAGATATCCTCTAAACTTGCGCACAAACTGGACAACTGCAGTGCACACAAGTGTTACTTCTGCAGTTATCATAATGCTTGGCAATAATGAAGACTGGCCTCCTATATTTATAGTATTTCTGGTAGACTGCCTCGACTGACTTCTCATTCTGGGTACTAATTCTTTAGCATATAATATTTCCTTTAGCCGACTTCTTCTCTTGGAGTCTAATAACCTAATACAAGTCATTCTCTTGAGCTGACTTGTCTTCTAGGGTTATTAGCCAGCTAGTTAGGGTTTCTTCTTGCTTTCTGGAATATTCTACTCTCGTTAGGTTTACACGTGGAGGAAAATACCTCCCACAACTACCATAATATCAATAGTAGCCAGGGGGTTTGGTGAACTTCGTTATTGAATTGTTGTCTATGTTGTATGTGTGTGTATGGATGCAGTCTTCCTTGGTTAAGTAGAGTTTTATTTTCATAAACATGCACAATAATTTTGACAATTTGATGCTTTCATGTTAATGTATTCATTAATGAGGCATTTTTAATTAACCCTATTTCCCTCATTCACATGCAATCACATAAGTAAAAGATATTGTTTTGAAGGTTTGGATGTAGGAATATTCTCACCAAGTTTTCAGATCAACAAACCAACAAAGTGAGAGAACAAAGATATATATATTCCAATGAATTCTATTTATAAGATCAAGGAGTTATACAAAAAAAAAACACTTTTATAGGGAAGAAATGTATTGTTGCATTATATTAAATGGAAAGTGGTGAATACAACCCATGCCTTGATGTTGCAAGGTCCTATTTCAATGGATCTTTTCTCCAACACACACACCTTTTCTCCAATGCCTTGCATGAATAAGATCCACAATCTGACTTGGAGAACTAAAGAAAATCTCTCAAGCATAATCTGTAGTAGAAATCTCCATGCAAATCTTAGCCTATTCAACCTTAGCCTTTTCCATGAGATACCCCTCTTTATATAGTTTGAAAGAGAGATGGATGAGGAGATTATCATGATCCCACTAAATCAGATAAGCGAGTAAGATCCAAACTGATCGGAGGCCACCTCATCTTCTAGAAGATTCCCTTCTAGAAAATTCGTGAATTTTGACTTTTCCTTTGCTTAAGTATCGTCATACCCTATGAAAAAGAAGCATGTGATGACGTCATAGTCCATTTTTAGTGCAAAGTGTGATGATAAGGCATTGTCGTTCCCCATGCATACAACAGGGTGCGATGACCTTCCTTGTTATAGTTTTTGAAAGGGGAAAAGAAAACTACTTTCCTCATGGAGAAAGTCTCTTTTAATATTTTCAGGGAACATAAGAACATGTTGTCAGTTGATCACTGAGGTGACCAAAATAATGTGTAACACTCTTGCTCTACTACATTGTAAGACTTTGTAGTATCTACTGCAAATTCTATGACAAATCCTGCAAAAATGCTTCTAACCAAAAATCTACTGCGTGCGTAAATTTATTGTCAACTTGTTGTAAATACATAATATCCATAGAATTACACTCTAGTTGTCTGATCCGATTGGTAGGGTGGTTGTATTTCAACCTAAATATCCACTCCTACAACACATGTGGGAAATTACAAAAAAATACTTCATGTAAGTCACTAAATACGTATTTGTCCAAATATTTGCGCGGTGTTAACTTCGGGTTTCTGTTATCTTTCTGTGCAAATTTCAATTCCTTTGTTTTCAACCATCTCTCGATATTATCCTTCGTTGGATTCCATGGTCTAAAAATCCCCTTTTATATTCTCATTCTTTTAACGTTTCCTCACTCGATATGACATTCTTTTTCCGATTCTTCAGTAGATCTCATTCACTCAATCCCATTTTGTTCCAACCAACAACAAAACCATTTGTTGGTTTGAATTACACTCTTTCTACCATTCTAGGGCTGACCCAAGTTCAGATCTACTATGGTTTCGAACAAAACCCCTTAAAACTATTGACCCTCCTAGTAAACCAAGAGGCAACACAATGCACATAATGCACTGTGCAGTCTCACCCAAGATAGTTCTTATGGATAGTTGCAACACTCAAGTGCTTGTAGCCTAGGAATGAGTATGGATCTGGGATTAAACTTTGTTATCTTTATTTGTTTAATCTAACATTCATATCATCTCGATTAATCTATCATCCTTATTCATGCATGCAAAGTAAAATATCTAACTAAATCATGCATGCATTTGTTTAACATCTAATCATTAACAATAAAGGAGATACTCAATAATCAATCACACAACACATGATCTACTGTGGTTCACCCCTCCCAGGATACGTCCACAAAGATTTGGCTGCTCTTCTCATTTATTATTATGTTTCCAAAACTACAACGCCTCACGCATTACAACTTTCCATTAAAACAGGTCAAGATCTATAATGAGATATACTAGATCACACCAGGCTCTTCATCCTGTGATCTAACCCTCAAGATCTACCCCATTTTCTCTCCTCAACTCAACAAATTACAAAATATATCGGAATTACAGTTCTTCAGTCTTTGAGCAACATAGTAACAATGACCAACAACACAGTAACCAACCGAGAACCCCGACTTAGACCTCCTAGGTGCCTATTTATACATGTTTTTGTCTTATCATCCATTACATATACTGCAAATTCTATGATAATGTTAAGAACCAAATATCAATATAGCATAGAAAAACCTCAGAATAAGTACTCAACACCTTGAAAAAGAGAGAATTTCACATAATAAGCCTCTTCAAGTGGGCAACCTCCTTTTACCCCACATAAATGTTCAAGTACAAGATGATTCCAAATGAAAATGTCTCCTTGGTATATATAGGATACTAGGAGGTATAATTACAACTAATGGAATAAATCCAACATAAATAAAATATCATTACTAATGTAATATGCCCCAATTAAGGGATAATGAGCCAATATTAGGGTTTAACATGCCCCTCCCCTTGAGACATGTGTTGTCTGCAAAACTTGAGTAACTTTGGATGCTTTTGTATAAAAGACTCATCTTCCCAAGTGGAATCTTTAGTCGGTAGTTTCCTCCATTTAATGAGATACTCTGAAATGGATCTATTCCTCAGCTGGTGAATTCTTGTGTCAGTGATGACTTCAGGCTCCAATATGATTTTTCCTTCCTCGTCAAGTTCTGGAAATATAGTTTGAACTGGGACCTTGTCACCTATAACCTTCTTTAAGCATGAAACACGGAAAACTGGGTGTACTCATGAAGATGCAGACAACTCCAATTTGTATGCCATAGTACCAATATTTTTCAACACCTTATAAGGGCCATATTACTTTGGTGGTAATTTATTATCCTTTTTGGGTTCTTGAGGGACATCTGTTTATATGGTTGTAGTCTTAAAAACACCCAATCCCCTACTTCAAAACTTCTTTCACTACAATGTTGATCTGCTTGTTGTTTCATGTGATTCTGTTCCATGGTCAGTTTGTCCTTTAGGATTTGGAGAACTTATTGTTGATGCTCGATGTGATCTTCCACTGCTTGAACCTTAGATTTTTATTTTAGAGAAGAAGTGATGGATGGAGAGTGGTATCCATAGAGTGCCATAAATGGTGTCATTTTTGTTGCAGTATGAAAGGAAGTTTTATACCACCATTCTGCCAAGGGTAACCATTTGAACCATTGTGTTTGTTTATCAAAGACAAAACAATGAAGGTAGCCTTCCAGACATTTGTTCACTATCTCAGTTTGTCCATCAGATTGAGGATGATAGGATAAGATATGAGCCAATTGAGTACCCCAAAAAGAAAATAATTATGTCCAAAAATGTCTAGTGAAGATGGGATCTCTATCACTTAAAATAATCTTTGGGCAGCCATGTAGCTTTTCAACTGTCTCCATGAATACGGTGGCAACTGTACTATCTTTGAAGGGATGAGAGAGTGCACAAAAGTGTGTACTTGGTCCGTCTATCAACAATCACCATGATGACACTCTTTCATTCAGACTTCGGTAACCCTGTGATGAAATCCATGGAAACCTCCTCCCAGCGCTGACTTGGGATTGCTAATGGTTGTAAAAGACCAGGGGTCTTAATTGTTTCCACCTTATTTTGTTGGAAAACCAAACATTCTGCCACAAACCTTTGAACATCAGTTTTAAGGCCATCCCAAAAAAAATCC
>JZKD02S0243704.1:290033-304122 GCA_000966675.3 Picea glauca | reverse complement strand
AATACATATTATATTACATCAATCATCAATCAATCAATCCTTTGACATCAATCAATCACTTGACATCAATCAATCAAACCATTGGCATCAATGACAACATGATCCAACATCATCTTGATTAATCTGTCATCCTTATTCATGCATGTAAAGTAACAGATCTAACTAAATCATTCATGCATTTGTTTAACATCTAATCATTAGCAGTAAAGGAAATACTCAATAATCAATCACACAACACATTATCTACCATGGTTCACCCCTCCTGGGATACGTGCACAAAGATTTGGCTTCTCTGCTCATTTATTATTATGTTTCCAAAACTACAACGCCTTGTGCATTACAACTTTCCATCAAAACAGGTCAAGATATATAATGAGCTAGACTAGATCACACCAGGCTCCTCAACCTGTGATCTAACCCTCAAAATCTACCTCATTTTCTCTCCTCAACTCAACAACTTACAAAATATATCGAAATTATAGTTCTTCAATCTTCAAACAACATAGTAACAATGAGCAATAGCACAGTAACCAACTAAGAACCCCAACTTAGACCTCCTAGGTGCCTATTTATACATGTTTTTGTCTTATCTTCCATTACATCTTCCTACCAAAACCTTAACCCTAGCATGGTTAGGTCTTCTTGAATGTGTGCCTCATATTCTTTTCTCCTCTGCATGCGCTTTTACCTTGTACGTGATGATTTTCCTACCAATTGTCTTTTCCTTGTTTGTGCTTTATTCTCCAAAATTAGTCTTTACTCCAAAATGGACCTGCGCCCAACAATGTGGAAGAGTTTGGTCATTTCCTTCTCTTCCTGGTTATGAAGACTACTCATATTCACCTCCTTCTACACAGACATGAAAACATTATTTTCATCCACATCTGAGCTACTTTCAACCTGATTTCTTGAATACGTGGCTATAAGGTTATTTTTCTTTCTTCCCTTCTTGTAGTTATTTGGGTTCAACTCTAGGTGTAGTTTCCAACATTTTTCCTCGGTGTGGCCATGAATGTTTCAATGATTGCAATGGTTGTTGGTATATTTTCACTTATGTATAGTGGTTGTTGTCTTCTTATGTTTTTCCCCTTAACACTTCTTCTTACCCTCCTTGGAAGCTTTGCGATTCTATTTCAACTTTGAATCACTTGAATTCCCTTTCTTTTGGCCTATGTTTTCTAGGTATTGTTCATGTGCACAGGCCTCATCCACTATCCTTTTATTGAAGAGCATCATCTAATTTGGCATATAACTATGTAACCCCCCCAGATACTTGAGGACTACATCTGGGTTCTTGGGAGAGATACCCAACATGATGGCCATCTTTATGAACTTAGTGGTGTACTCATGTATAATTTTCCCCTACCTCTACCCGAAGTAGTTCCACAAGATCCATTAGTCCTCTACATATATGATAGGGTAGAATTGGGACTTGTTCAGGGTTTTGAAATAATCCCACCTAGTTACTGGAGGATCACCTTCCATTACAAATTTTTTCGTGTGGATTTCCCATTAGGTTAAATAATGTCCCTCTAACTTCAATCTAGAAAATGAAATTTTTTTCCCTTCATGTATATGTGAATGCTAAAACAAAATTCTAGTTGTTGCAACCAATGATTCAATTTTAATGCAACAATCTCACCTTGGTATGGATTTATGTCCACTTTTGTTTCCATATTGAATATGGATTGTGAAGGGTTCATGGCACTCGAACTTAGCTACTCTTTCTCATATTTTTTCTAGGACTCCTTTCCTAAGTCTTCATGATCTTATGATTTCCCCTCCAATCTTTTCTCTGAGTTAGAGCCTCCATCATCTCTAGACGGTCTGATCTTGCTTGCTAGAGCTTCCATGAGGAGGTTCATATTGCTACTAACACCGACAACTTGTGCTTCCAACCACTGAAATATCCTTTTGCTGGATCTCAAGGGTTATTATGAACAAACTCATCTTCCATGGCTAGGGTTTCTATGACTTCACGTTAAGTCAATTCCTAGATCCTACATATTACCACAAATACCCAAAAGAAAAACATGCTATGATACCAATATGATATGTAAACTATCATGGATATTCCACTAGAAAAGTTCGTCACAACAAATCTAATAAAGCACTGAAAATATTTACTACAAAGGTTATTTTTCCTTTGGATCTAGAGAATATTTAGTCACCGATTGTCTTCTTATGCATGAAATAGATAAAATGCGGAAAATAGAGAAAAATAAAATACAATCACATCATCCATGAATAAACACAAGATATGACCTGAGAAACCTAATATGGGAGAAATCACAGCAACAAGGTGCGGCTTCTCTGCTCTCTTTTCTCTGGTACAAAAAGATGCAAGTACAAAGAAAGAGGCACTCTCTGTGGAGTTTCCTTTGACTCGTGGCCTGTATGGATACTATAAAATATCCCTCCTCTATTATGCTCAAATAATACCACTCTCATATGTTTTTTCTCATCTATGGATTAAGATACAATGAAAAATAATGGAACCCCTTCTCCTCCTAGTGGCTTGATATTTAACATATCCTGATAGCCATCTAGGGATAGGTTATTTATTTTCTCAACCCTCAAATGTTGTATGATTTTGAAATTTATATAATCTTCTTGAAATCCATCATGTTTCTAGCCCCATATGCATGAGTAATGGGGGTTGACATGGCATCCTATTGTATCATGGTGGTCAACATGGTAAGTCAATTTGAGGGAGGAATAACTTTTGCATACGAGCTCCAGTTGACATGATGTTTGCACCGATGGAAAGGTCTCGATGTGTAGAATAGAACCACAGGGTTGGAACTACATTAAAATAAATTCAACGTAAAAACATTTTGGTTGATGTGTCAAAATGGCCCTATAAGGTTCCAGATCCCAATTTTCCAAAATGGGACTTGCCACTAAAATGGCCCTCCAAGATGATTACTCCAGTTTTTTCCACTCTAAAAGGATCAAGATAGATGAGAAACAATACAATTATCCAATCTTGATCAACTACAGTTCAACTCTTTTTCATTAATCTCAACGAACAATGAATGTTTTGAGCAACATTCATTAGTGTCGTACCAGGGGATTTTGTGAAACTTGTAGCACTTTATAGTGTCTTTGTTCAAATTCCTATTACCCTTCTTTGCCTACATATTGAACTAGTTGTCCTGAGGTTGGATATTATTTCTCTATCACTTGTTATGTGAGATAGGTCCACCTTTTATCATGTTTATGTTCTAGGATATTTTCATACCTGAAGTCCCACTTATTCCACTGCTTAAATTTCTACTCAATTTTGAAAGTATATTGATAAGTGACTCCCAATGAGGATATGTCAAAGAAATCCATCTCTATTTGGATGTACCTATGTAGGCCATTGTGGTACTTCAAAATTGGGGGTGCTCGATGTCTCTAATACTCATTTTTGAGCGCAAGGTATGGAAGATGTTGGTGTACTCTGACACTATCTAGTCCCTCTCTTGACATAGAGTCACCCATATCATGTAATGGTCATCATATTTTCCAAAAAGGCACATTTCCTCCTTGAGGAAATCAACAAAGGACACCTAAGTGGGTGCTATCCTGAATGTTATACACTCATCTTTGTTATGTCTCTCCTAATAAATTTCCCATGAATCTTTGTCATAGGGAAGGGATTTAAGGAGCACGAAGGATACATTTTTTATGTCATTTTTTTTTAACATAGTAATAAACCTATAAAATATTTAACCATTTCTCCAAAGTATATGCATCTATATGAAATTCAAATAAAGGGATATAAAATTTAACTTGTACCTTGAAGGATATTGCACCACTAAAATGGCTTTTTTTTTAAGGTGCCTCAACTGCCATCGACAATGATTGAAGGATATCGATGAAGTTGTACATCATATCATTCCTTTGCCACTCGAGGGCTTCCTCAAGAAACGTATTGAAAGGATATCATGCTCCATAATATCTATTTTCCTCCTCTATGGGAGAATGCTTGGGCTAGCAAGAGAAAACATCCCCAAGTGAAACTAACTTGAGACCCACTTTTCTATACCCTGACCTTATCGGGGACATAAAGTGAGAAATAATCAAATTTCCAAAATGGAAAACTATGTCGAGTCAATGGAAGAGGTGGGTGGCCACTGATATCCACCTCGATCACATGGGTGACTAACTAAACCTATAAATAGAACCATTACCTTCAATAAAACGGTGATCCTTTTGGAATTCTAATCTATCTTCCTATATAATTTAATAAAGATACTATTTTTAGCTAGTGCATTTATACTCATGCAAAAATATGTGTTTTGTCTTGGGAATATTCTCTCATTTCCTAATTCTCTTAGTGCTTGTGAGTGTGAGAATTCTAACCTGTTAACTATTATATTTTTATGATGCTTTCTCTCACTTACTCTATGCTTTCTCACATATGATAGGAAACATGGATCCTCTTGATGACTTGGGAATATTCTAGGTTGGTCAAGATCACTTATTATGAATATAACTCACTAGGGGAATATTCTCCCTTTTTTTATATGTCTAATCACATTCCATTTAGCTTGGTTACTAACTAGATTTGTGAAAAATAAGTTTTGTTAAAAATTGGATCATTTCACTTCTAGAAACAATTGCAAGGGCATAAATCACGCTCATTTATGATCACAATGGGACTATTATCCTTATTATAAGTTACATTTTCAGATCTTGTTCTCTTTATTCTTTAATTAGGATACAATTTTCTATATTTCATTCCCCACATTCACATCATATTCATTTGCATTCCCTCATTTTACATAATTGGCTAGCTTAAATTAAGTTAGATAGAGTGCATAACAAAACATTTTACATGGCATATGGTAGTTGGGCCATAATAAGAGAGATTTCCATTTTAATGGATAAAATTCTAATCAGACCCTTTAATTGGGTAATCTTGTGTGGTTGACAAGGGTCATTTTCCCATATTAATAACT
Source organism: Picea glauca (assembly GCA_000966675.3). Taxonomy (NCBI): domain Eukaryota; kingdom Viridiplantae; phylum Streptophyta; class Pinopsida; order Pinales; family Pinaceae; genus Picea; species Picea glauca. The sequence goes on along the minus strand of JZKD02S0243704.1, from coordinate 299,170 downwards.
ATCTATCAAGAAAACAAATAAGAGGAAGAAAATACTATTTATAGGCGGGTGAAGTATTTTTTTTCAAAAAAGGTTATCGTCATTGTAAGATATAATAATTATCTCTTTGTTATTTTTTGATAGTAGGTCAATCTAGTTGAAGAGTAAATGACTAAAAAAATGCATGTTGAAGATATGAATATAAAAGGAAAGATTTTTTTTTACAAATATAAGCAATGGATGAGCAACACAAACCCTAATCACATTCAAATAAGAGATTTTTTGTTTATATGCAGAAATAATTATCAATGAATACATTAACTAGAGTGATCTAAAACAAAAAAGAACGGGGTTTTCATTTTGGATGCAAGGATGGGAGAGAGAAAATAATTATTTGAACATTGGGCGCTAACATCACAAATGAGAAGCACATTGGCATAACATGGCATATATATGAATGCAAGGAAAGTCGATAAAGATAAAATTGATTGAGTATGGGGAATTAGATTAAATGTATAGGGGAATCATTTTAGTTCATTTCCTTTCCCATAAATGCATATTTGCAGCATATGGAATAGGTCATTTTTCTAGATAATATACCATTTGACACAACCACACGGCCTTTTGATAAAATATATATTGTGAAAAAAATAAAAATAACCAATCCATTAAATCCATCACAACAATCAAACAACATATCTAGCATAAAACCAAATAAAAAGGTACCAAGAAAACATTTTTATAAATAAATAGTTAAATTCTATGCAAAACATATATTTTTGTTGAATTCCAACATGGATCTATTTCATAGTATAAATTCAATAACATTGGTATCTAAAGTAGATAACATAATTACAAGAAAGACATAAAGAACTTGAGTTTCAAAAGGAGGACTCATTGGGGGGAAATGCATTTAGAAGCATCCATTATTTCTGATTTTATGCAATTTCCATATTGCTACCATATGCAAGGATTATATGCATGGTTTTAGTTAAACTTAAACATTCCAAATACAAAGAAACAAAATCTAAACTTGAGCTCAAAAATTAAACTCAACTCTACGAAGTAAGCTATGGAACTTACACTAAGACATAAGAGAATTTTATAGTCATTGATAATTAACAAAAAAAAATGCATAGTCCATACAAGAGAACCATTGCCAAGCCTTGTACCAAAACCAAATCTTAGAAACAGAAACCAAAATTATTTTCCCCTATTAAATCTTCTATACAATTGAACTCATAAGAAACCTTGTTTGATTCTAAAAATGTATTCAAACAATTGAACAATTTGCCTCAAATTTCATAGAAAATTGGAAAAATGAACCCAAATCTATATATGTACACAATAACATATTGATCAAAGAAAAGGTATCAACTCAGAATAAAAAGGTGGTATTACCTACTATGCTTAAAGCACAAAATAACAATCAAATCATTATTAAATCTTATGTATGCCTTTGCACAAAAATTGAAACAAAATTTGTTTCCAAAACGGACAATGGAAACTTGATGTATATAAATATGAACACAAACCAAGATAATAATAGCCAATATTATTTAGCTATGAAAGCATCAGCTTTTTTATTAAATCCTCAACTAATACATTGAAAAACATAGCACAAACATGCATTTGAACTCAAATATTGTACATGGAAAAAGAATTGCATTCCTCAAATGGTATAGCCAAAAAAATATATGAACCGAACTTGATATATGACAAAAGTAGATATCATCTAAAGGCAAAAGGAAAATTGAAAACCAAAGGAGTTGAAAACATCTATGGTCGAAGAACATGAGAAATCAAACTTTATTTTCAATTTGGGAAGAACATAAATTGATGTATGCAAATATCAACACAACTAGAGTAAATATTATCTAAATTATATTTGGGATTTAGGCATAGAGACCAACCTCAAGCGCTCAATTAGCACACTAAAATACCTACAAGAAAGGATTATGAAGGAAAAAAATTCTTCTAAGATGAATACAAGCATACAACTCATTCTCCCTAGAATTTGAACCAATTATAATAGTTCTAAATTGATTTATAGGGTAAGAATTGTAAGAAAACTAAAATGATAAATCCCCATAAATGAAATACTAGTAGTTGTACCACTATCTTACAAAACATAGTAATACTTTGATTTTCAAACACGGTCCTTTTCAACATAAGACAAATAGAAAATCAATTACATTTATAAAATGTGAACACAATCAACAAGAACAACAACTAATAATTCACAGGGATTCAAATGTGATAAGTATACTCAAGTGTTGAACACAAAATGTATAGCCCCTGTAAGGAACATATATGGGGAAAATATCTTGTCTCAAGATGAAAATAGAAACATAGCTCAATCTTTCTAGCTACCAAATCATTTATAATAGTTTTGATTTAGTTCAAAGGAAAAGTATATTGCATGCAAAAAAAAATTCAAATGGCAAAGGAATATAAAATAAAATCAAAGTCTCAATTCCTTTCTTTTTACATAATAAAAAAGAACTTAGATTTTGAAAAAAAAAACTTTTAAATGTCGAAGATAGAGGGACATTAGATTACATCTCTAAACAATTCAAGCTTGCAGGACATAGAATGTAGAAACATTGAAGATGTTGGACTACATTCAAATGCAAGAATTGGGCAGTTGACATGCATGCTACAATGATAGATACAAACAATCCTTCAATGGACACCATTGTAAAATAATTGAAACCCCCCCCCAAAAAAAAAATAAAAAAAAATTATAATTGACTTGAAGGATAAGCACATTGCATAGTAAAAAATTCAAATGGCATAGAAGTAGAAACATAAACCCACAATCTGTATTCCTTCCTCCCTACATAAAAATAAAATACTTCATTTTGCAAACAATGATCATTTAAATAGTAAAGGTAGAGGGACAATGAACTACATATCTAAACATCCCAACCTTGCACAAATTAAAATCTAGAAACATGGAAGGTAGTGGATTGTATTCAAATATAGGACCTACGATAACTGTGACATATACTACAATCCCAGGTACAAAAAAACCTGTGGTGGACATCATGGAAAAAAAATAAAAATGTCAAGAAAACAAGTACTCAATGGTTATGGAAACCACCAAATTGACCATTCCTTCAAAACAATCAATTGCACCTTCAAATCCAAGATTTCAAATTTAATGTGGGGAATGAATCCAAACTTACCATGTTTACACCATTGAGAGCCAAAAATGGAGTCGGAGAAAATTCAAGGTCAATCTGAAGGACACCCTAACCAAATTTGATGCCTGCCACCCTAAGCACCAAGAGTAATGAATGTACCATTTTCATAAATTTTTGATAGCTTAACCAACAATCCTTAAAATCCACCAAATTTCCCTAACCAAAGTCTTTAATAGGCTAAAGAAGTTCAATTCAACTAGCAAGACACTAATGTTATAACCACCAAGACTTCAAAATGACAAATTCAAAGCCAATTATAAACTATAAATACAAGAACAACACCATCTATAGTCATTAATACTTTACTATGACAAATCCATAGAAACATTGGCACCATCCACAAACACAGAAAACTAATTATGCCTCGACAAAAAAAACAATATAGGAAAGAGTTCACCATGTCTACTCTTTCCGTTGACACCATAATCACTAAGACCTCCATATGAGAAAACCACAACAATAGATGAACCTCACAAAAGAAAAGAAACCAATAAGGAATCTACAACACAAAATACACAAGAAACACTAATAGTCCCACCACCTCTGACAATGCTCGACTGAATACTAAGAGGTTAGCAACACAAATTGACGAGCATCAAGAAATCACAATGATGAGCCAACTAGCAAGGGTTTCACACATCCACTATCACCACCAATTCCACAACCACAAAGACCTCATTATGACATCTAAAGTAAGTGATGAATCAAAATGACAATACAAGCACCATCCACCCATGAAGACCTTAGAGTAAAATACACAACAAGTGATGAACCAACAAGACAACACCATCACCATCCACAACAATGGAAAAACCAACAACTTCAAAATTTATAAACACAAAGGAAAGAGTTCATCACATCCACTCCCAAACCCAAAAGACCTTTGCATGATAGACCAACAATGACATACATGCCTCATATTTTCAAAGAAACTAGCAAGGGATCATTCACTATTGCTCAGAATCATCCCTCACCACAAACCCATTGGGAAAAATTGCCACATCACCCATATCTCTCCAATTACAACCAACAATAACACCAATTCTTCTTTTAAACTGAAATAAATATTACCAAAATAAAAATAAAGAAAGAAATATTGCATAAACACTTTAAAAAGACTATAAAAATGTTCCAATGTAGATCATGTACTCACAAACTAATTCCAAGTAAATACTATACTAAGTTAGAAATAAAATAAAATATATATAATCTTATTTTTTATAAATCACAAAACACTTAATAAAAAGATGATAATTTAGTTATTATAAATTATAAATTAATACATATAATATTTTATTGAATTATAAATTAGAAAATACTTAATAAAAAGATATATGAAAACTATTTATATAATTAAACTTTATAATTAAACATAAATCAGAGAAAACAAAAACTATTTATTTGAAATATATGAAAACTATTTATATAATTAAACATAAACAAAAAGAAACAAAAACTATCCATTTTTCAAATAATCTCAAATAAACATTACATTTTACCAAGTAACTATTATAATCAATCCCATAAACTAACAAAGTACAAACATCACAGTTCACCCATAACATAAACTGACAAAATACAAATTAAAAAGACTCAATGTAATATTTTTCTTATTTTCAATAAGAAAAAACTCAATAAAAAATAAATAATTAAACAAAGCTCATCTATAAGATAGACTTTACACTGTATTATTAATTTATTTTATAAACAAGTTATTATATTAACAAATATAATCATGCAGCCTCATCTGATAACAGAACCTTAGATATTATAAAATATAAAAAATATATATTTCACACATAAATTTTACCCTATATAATTAAAATTGATAAATAAGTAATGGATTAATTAAGAAAAATATATTTCACACATAAATTTTGCTTTTTATATAATTAAAATTGATAATTAACCCTTTATATAATTAAAACTGATAAACAAGTAATGGATTAATTAAAGAAAACATATTTCACACATAAACTTTATCCTTTATATAATTAAAACTGATAAACAGATAGTGAATTAATTAAGAAAAATATATTTCACACATAAACTTTGTCCTTTATATAATTAAAACTTTTATATAATTAAAACTGATAAATAAGTAATAGAATAACCCTTTATATAATTAAAACTGATAAACAAATAATATATTAATTAAAGAAAATATATTTCACACATAAACTTTGCCCTTTATATAATTAAATATATAATTAAAACTGATAAACAAATAATGGATTAATTAAGAAAACCATATTTCACACATAAACTTTGCCCTTTATATCATTAAAACTGATAAACAAGTAATGAATTAATTAAAAAATATATATTTTACACATAAACTTTGTCCTTTATATGATAAATAAGTAATGTCCTTTATATGATAAATAAGTAATGGATTAATCCTTTATATAATTAAAACTAAACTTTGTCCTTTATATGATACAGGAGTAATGGATTAATCTTTATATAATTAAAACCGATAAACAAGTAGTGAATTAGGGAAAAAAAATATATTTTACACGTAAACTTTGACATTTATATAATTAAAACTGATAAACAAGTAATGAATTAATTAATTAAAGAAAATATATTTCACACATAAACTTTTCCCTTTATATCATTAAAACTGATAAACAAGTACTGGATTAATTAAGTATCAGAGATAAAAACATAGAACACTGTAAACAAGCTATTTAAATAGTTATCAAATAAGCGACTAACTATATTAAGAATGTTATTATACAAGAGACATCTCGTTAAATGGTAGCTACTCACATCAATATAAACATATTTTATTAACCAATCCACAGGAAATTGAGGTTGTTTCTCTCTTCTTTTTTCCCTCAGATCTCTCATTCTATTAGATCCAATTCCAACAACAAAATTGGATAATGCCAATGTTATTCTGTTTAATTACGTTTGACATGTCCACGAGAATCTCGTGATATGAAAAACCAGAGGCTGATTTTAATAGTAGAGCAGAATCATATAAAAAAATATAGGAAAATGGTCGTGGAAGTGATCTGTAGCTTGGATGGAAAAAAAAAGATGGTAAAAGAATCATATAAAAATTTGGGGCAATTCCAAGCTATAAATTTGCTGCAATACCAAGCTATTGAATGATTTGATGCTCCGATTTGATAAGCATGTGCAAAGTGTCTGTCAAAGCTTTTCTGCCAGCAGCATCCAGAGTATGGAGAGCCTGTTAATCAATCATCGACATTACATCCATGAATTCCACCTGATTTCAAGTGCCAAACTTCGAACACAAATTGCTGTAACAATATCTTAGTTATGTACGCACCTTGAGGTGGAGAGAGTGGAAGGCCACCGTATCGCTTGTAGAAACGAAAGCATCCTTCACTTCCAAATTCTGTCCCTCCATTACCAGTATGATTGAAGGCAACAGGTTTTCCTTGTTCTCACACTTTATCGTAACGAAGAGGTCTTTGCCTGCATGGCTTTTCAATGATATCTCTGGCAAAATTGCAGAATCCGAAGGGCCGGTAGTAGACAAGATGGCATCACCTGAGAACGGGCAGGGTTGATGAGAACTACCGGCTGTTTCTGCACCGCCCGCGAGTTTCTTGCTGCGAGTGCGGAGACGCTGCTGGAGATAGTGAATGTAATTTATAGTCTCGGCTACAATGCTGATTTTGTCAGTCTGGAAATTACCATAACACCATTGACCACTGTCAGTAAGCTGCTCTGAAAAAGGAAATAGTAGTGAATACAGACGACTCTCACCGATTTTTATCCTCTGGAATGTGATCTTGGTCCAGCCGATTTTCATGGAGTTTGGAGATTTTATTATTTTTAAGGAGGAAAACATGACGAGACCGAGCTCAGTACAGGAAAAAACGAGCAGGTAATACTGTACCTTGGCGGTTTGATCTGGCAGCATAGAACGCATTTTGGAGAGCAGCTGATTCATCCCGCTGCGCCGCTGTCTTTCGGAAAAAATATGAATCAGCCGTTCCGATACGCCGGCACTTGTCTCAGGGCCGCCGCCGCATCGATTCCTCTTGAGAGGCTTATACTTCAAGTCTTCTGCATCTTCAACGTGACCTCTGCGTTCATTGGAAGGAAATTGCGGCATTGGCTGGACTGATTTAGCGCCGATTTTGCGGTGCATGCAGTGAGCTCTGTGATTGTTATCGGAATCGATAGAGTCTTGTGAATATATATCGGGGATGGAATTCACAGATCCGCATCCACTTCTTGGAATAAGGCCTGGATACGGATACAGCTTCGCGAAAACGTTAGGGTTAGTGCATTTTGTGACTACGGCGCTGAGGTCATCCATCTGGGCTACCTCAGGAGGCGGCAATTTTATTAGGGTTTGCATTTCAGATCCGCCATGGCCGGACTGATTGAAAAACTGCAAAGAAGAGGAAGGATGATTGAGTGCCATGAGATGCTGGATCGGCAGTCTATGATCTGCAGCTTGTCTCCTCGTTCCTATTCCTAATGGCGGGATCTCTGAATTGGTAAAATGCATTTTGGGTGTATGGGCTTCAGAGCAGTCCATGGGCGCAGACAAAGTTATCGGGGGAACCGGGTGGCTGTCATGAACGTCCGGTTTAAAATTTAAACCAACATCAATTACAGTAGCAGCCTTATGCAGTGACAGATGAGGTCTAAAGAGGAGCAGCTCTTTTCAAAGTCAGGACGATCTCTGACGCTGAGACGTCAGGCTTTTCCCTGCCTGGCACTAAGATAATTTAAGAGGAATATTCCAGAGTACGGACTACATTCATTGCGGTGCCTGACAAAACCTTCAATGGAGTTCAGGGAGAAATCAGGGTTTGGCTCTATCTTAACCATTTATTGAGGCGGCGTCTGATCCACCGACTTCGGTATTGAAATAAAGCTGAGACGTGCAGTTTGCAACTGCAAGGATGTGGGTTTCCCAACAGCATCTTCTATATGCTGCCCTGCCCTATATAATGTTGTCTTATCCGCGCAGGTGGATTTCAAAAATATCTTTCACATAAGCAATTTAGAGTTGTCAGATCCACTCAGTTGACAGCCCGCTATGTTTGACATAATGAACAATATACTGTACTTTGACCTAACCTGCAACTGAACGGGTTGCGTGCTGTAATCTTTTAATTAAATTAATCAAACTTTAATGTCAACATCAACTATTGCCATTTACGCATGACAACATCTATGTGATGTCCACCTTTGACAGTGTTGTGTTAACGTCAACGTTGATGGATTGATGAGTTACAAATAATGAGATAATTCTTTACAGTGTTGTGTTAACGTCAACGTTGATGGAATGATAAGTTACAAAGAATGAGATAATTACTGTAGAATTTTTTGTAAAATTTTTGAAAGGTCCAATTTTTCGAGTAGAAACTCAACTTATCATCAATTATTATATTTTAATAAATTGAAATTATGAATTTGAATTACAAATATAAATTTAATATTTAAAATTTATTTAAAATCCACATTTAACTCATCATCTAATTACTATATTTTAATTAATGAATTGGAATTATGAATTTGAATTTAATATCTAAAATTTATTTAAAATCCATATTTCATTCAAGTATATTCAAATGAATTAAAACTAACAACAATCATTTTATAAAATGGTTGATATATGCCGATCCACACCATTTTTCACATTTCCAAACTAATGGTGTCGATTAGGGTATATCAACCACTTTTATAAAGTGGTTATTGCTAGTTGACGACCTACCTGTCTAAGAAAAAACCATTAATATATAATTACATAATTAATCTATTAATTATTTTTTACATTATATATTTAATTATTAATGTATTGATTAATTAATACCTTAATGTAGTGTATAAATTTAAGTATCAATACCTTAATGTATTATGTGATGTATTAATGATACAATAATTTAATTAATAAATATTTTATTAATGTATTGTATTAATTAATTAATTAATTAATTAGTACATTGT
>JZKD02S0243704.1:242691-263399 GCA_000966675.3 Picea glauca | reverse complement strand
CTTCTCTGTAAACTCTTGCTGCGCGCGTTTTCTTCAATGTTGTTCCTCCTGTTGCTTTTATCCTTCTTATCCCGCCATCTCCACTGTTGCCATTAATGAAAACAATCATCAACACTCATTCGTTGCTTGTTCAATATTTTCCAACACTAACATGGCATCCACTAAATACCATGGTGGTGAAAAGAATAGGTCATCTTGCAAGAGACATAAATTCCTTATACTAACTTCAATTGAGGTGGTTTTTACACTATTAGAAAGCTATTAATTGGTAGAAGAATATTGGCGAGCCAAGGAGTACATCCACAATATTTTGACCCAAAAACAACCATTTAATGTCTCAATCAAGCTCTAAAATTTGTAATCACCAAAACAACATAAAATGAACCCTACAAACTGTCATCTTCAATTTTTACACTTAAAAAATGAATTAACAAACTATATAATAATCCAATTCAAAATAGAGAAAGCAACAACTATAAAAAAAAATTAATAATCATAAAGTAAAACCTTTATAATTCAAATAATAATAGAATAAAACCATCTTAAAAGTTGATGAAATGCTAAATTAATTATGGAAAAAAACCATTACTGTGAGAGAAAAATGTAGTAAAACCTTTATAATCCAAATAATAATAGAATAAAACCTATGTTGCACGGGGACCCGTCCCCCCCAAAAAAACCTGCGTACCCACCATTCCCGCGCACTGAGGACTTGGGGACCCTTAGGAAACTTACCCAAATTGTTGGGGACTTCATTAGGGCCTCAGGGACTTGTTGGTCGTCCCCAAGACGTTCCCGACAGATTTCAGGGATTTTTTTGGGCAAATTTTGTGATATTCAGGGCATATATCTTCAGTCTTGACAATCATGGAAATTGATGATTTGAAAATAAGATCATTTTTCCGATCCATTATTTTTGTAATGCATTGAATCTAAATCTGTTGTAAAAGTTGTAGCTCAAAACATGGGTTTTGATTTGGGTTTCCGGTGATTTAAATATTGTGTTTTTAGCAACAAGGTTACAACAAAAAAAATTCCATGTCAAAAAAACAAGAAATGCAACATTTCAAAGGGTTGATCCTTATGGTTATTGTTCTTGTTCTTCTCATTTTTTTGGTCATCTTAGCTTTTACATATTGTACATGGGTTTTCAGGAGTCATTCAATTATAGTGCTTCCACCATCCCAACCTCAAGCATTATGAAAACAATCAGATACGAGTGACTTCGATTGGGCACTAAATGTTTGAATAAATTCCTATTCAATCACATTCTTACTCTGAAATATGAATCTAATCTCTTTACAGAACCAAAGTGTTTTATAGTTGTTTTCAACAAAACCATAAAAATCTGCAAAACCTATTGAGAAGGGAATGGCTTTTATGATTTAACAAAATCATCATTAACAAGAAATATGAGTAAGAAAAATTGCTATAGAGACATTTCTCATTTAAGTTTCCTAAAGCCAAACTTTCTCTTGTCTAGCATCCAATAATGAAATGTCACTCAGCCCTTTTTTAAATTGGTTGAGCTTTTTCATAATTGACAAGTGTAGGGGTTGTGCATAATACTGTATAGTATAGCTTGATATGCTTACAAGCTTGAAGCAACTACAAATGTTTATGGTGAATTTTAATATTTTTTGATATATATATATATATATATATATTTGTTGTCCCCAACCTACCGTCCCCTTAAAAAAATGGGGGTGCGCTCTAGTCATCCCGGGAATGCGTCCCCGTCCCCGTCGTTCCCCATCCTAAAAACCAATACAATATAAAATAAAACCATTTTAAAAGTTGATGAAATGATAAATTAATTATGAAAAAAAACCATTACTGTAAGAGAAAAATGTAGTAAAACCTTTATAATCCAAATAATAATATAATAAAACCATCTTAAAAGTTGATGAAATGCTAAATTAATTATGGAAAAAGACCATTACTGAAAAATTTCATTTATAAATGAGTGTGAGCTATTAAAAAAAAGAGTGTAAAGGCTCCAAAGCAACGAGGTCATGAGAGATGTGATGAAGTGAAAACATACCAAAAAAATTCAAATTGTTCCATTTTTTTCCATAGATTATCGATTTTTTTTTTAAGAAATTACTCGTCCTTTAATACTTTTGTAAATACAATTAATACAACGAATTACCAATGGGTAAACTTTTTAACATGGAAAATTAGAATTATTGGTACATGTAAGGATAGAATTTGATAGGAAAATTGTTGAGAAATTATGGGGATTGCATCTGGTCTGGACCACACCAACTTTTATCATCGTTAGATTTTTTGGTATTTATTGCCTTTGTTATGTTTATATTTTTGGTATATGCTTTGTTAGTTTTGAATTTAGGTAACCATGCAAACCAAAGTCCCTTGAAACCAATAACTCTATTTAAATTTTATTAGTAATTTGCCCATTAACTATAGTTAAAAATTCATTTTAATCATTTTTTTTTAAAGTTACCATTTTTTATTAAAATATCAAAACTATATAAAATTATCAAAACCATCAAATTTAATAAATTGTTTAGTTTATAAATTCCAACCCTAATTACACATATTCCTTCGTCAAATATTCAAAATTATTATGAGTACAATATAACTATTGATGGATGGGGTGCTCACATATTTTCATCAAACACTCAACGGACTTTGTGAAAAATATTAAAAATATGAAAGACGATGTGTTCGTCAATTTAACAGTAGCCTTGGTAAAAATGTCTTTAAAATTGAGAGACTTTAGGTTCCATTGGACCATATACGAGAAAAAGGATGGGATTTCAATGCATGACAAATCGAGGAACACTAGGAATGGTAATTATATGTTTGAAATCAACTTACCTTAGCTTATGTGAGATTTTATAAGAGAAGAAGGATGGGATTTGGAAGGGATATTCTCATTCGCCCATTGTGACAAATCTTTATATTTAGCACCGTCAAAAAAATTACTATCATTACATTCTCCTTGACACTTTGTCTATGACACCAATGTAATATGGATTCATTGAAAAGAGAAATTGGATGAGTTCTCTAACTACTTCAATAACTAATGTGATCACAATAATCTTATGGAAGTTGGAATCTATAGAATTATATATCATGAGTAGATGGATGGGATTTCGATGATGTTTCTTTTATGGCCTGTTATATCAAATCTATAGGGAGAGAGGGTTGTTATATCAAACCCATAGGGAGGGAGTATTATGATAGAATTGATTCTTTATTTGATTAATAGTGAGCTCTATCCACCTATATTTATGATATTTATGGACATGAAAATTAGGTTGTGATGCTATGTTTATAATGATATATTTTTTATATTGGTTGGATGGGTTTTGTTGTGTATTGTATTTGGTCACTTGTTTTGGTTGTGTTTGGAAAACAAATTTGAACTTGAAAACAAAGGTTGCAATCTTGTGATCTATAGAATTGTTGGTTTTAGATGTTAGCAAGCATTTTTTTTTTCTTTGGCATTGATTGTCTATGTAATTAGATTCTATCTTTCATGCTAATGAATGTTTCCTAAAATATAATAAATTGTGTGGTTTTTAATATCTAATGGAATTCCTATTCGTGTTTTTATGTTTCCATCATCTTTGTTGTGCACTTTAAGAAACTATATATCAATGCATCAAGTAGTATTAGAGCAAGTTTGTCCTATGAAGCTTATTTTTGAAGTGGAAAAGATTTGGATTTTTGCATGTAATGAAGCTAGTGAGGAGGATTAGTTATAGGTACATAGAGGATTGTACAAGATTACATCATGGTGCAGAAAGGAAGACTAATTGAGGCTACAAACAGGATTGTGGAAGGTCACATTATGGTGTAGAGAGGAGGATTTATGTGAATGGAGAGGTTGAATGAGACAAACCAAGAATCATAACAAAGATGAGGAAATTATTGAAATGTTAAGAGAGATGACAAGAAGGATTTCTAACTTGGAATATGTCCAAGAAAGATAAGGAACATATAATGAGTATACTAGTCAAAGGAGTGGAAGTCATAAATGTAGTAAGGGAAATGCAATTTATGTTGATGAAGATGAAGAGGATCCAACAAAAACGCTTGAAGACCTCAAGAAAATGATGATAAATGACATTAGAAGAATGGGAATGAGACTAAGAATGCATAATAATAGCTATTCAAGGATCTTGCACCCGAAAGACTTAATTGGTTGTATTAGTGAGATGGAAAAATTATTCAAATTTGAAGGCTTCTTGGACCCAAGCTGCAGTATCCCCAAGGACGAGTCCCTGTTGTAATTATGAAATGTAATTATGTTTATAGGATGGTGAGCCAAGTGTATATAAGTTGGTGGGCTTATGTGTTTATCAGGTTAGAGAGCCTAGGTGTTAAAGGCTAGGAGCCTGATTTTGTATATGTAATTATGCAGATAATTAATAAAATATAAACATCGTTGCGTGCAAACCGATCATGAAGAAAGAGTGATGGGGGACTAAGCTTCCACAAGGTTGGGTAAGGGAGGAGGCTAAGTGTGTGGGCCTAGGGGATAAACTAGGGGGCTTACCTCCAAAGGGGATAATAATTTATTATTATTTCCTAAAGGCTAAGATGGACAATTGACGAGTGTTGTCCTAAGTTCTTGGGAAAGGGGAACGAATGAAAATGTAGTGCATGTAGCTCCATAAAGACAAGTGTCGACCTGGGTGCATGAATTAAAAGCTGATGAGTTGAGCTGTGTTGGGGGTTCGTTCTGTGGAGTTTGGTGATTCTCCAACCACTGTCTAGCTGTGAACGAGGACATCCACCAAGAACCCTCGAATGAGTAACCCGTGGGTGATTCTGCCATCCTCTGTCTGAGTTAGCGGTTTGTCTTGTCCATTCGTCTATCCACAGTCGGAACCCAAAACCAGGAGAATCAACCTCTGCATTTTGTTCTCTGGTCACGCACCTTGAAAACCAGTGGGAAAAACCCGTGGACTGATTAGTCGTCTGACCTGTTCGACCTTTGCATAGTCACGCATGTTGAAACCGGTAATCCGTGAGTCATTCTGTGTCTTCTGAGGAACTCGACACCTGGGTAATCGCCTTAGCTGTGTCATTTTTTAGTGTGGGTTGTTGTCGCCTGCAGTGCCATGCCCATTTGTTGTTGCCACTGTCATCCCTGTGGGAATGAGTGATGTACCATTCTTGTTGTCCTCACCTGGTTGGAGATGAGTCTAGGAGTGTGCTGAAGAAGTGGGTTGTCAGGATCGTGGTAGAAGAGGCAAGTTGTCAGGCTTGTGATAAACTCTCTCCAGGTGAGAGAGTCTGCTGGGAAGTGGTTTTTTCCCAGAGAGAGTTCAACACCAACTACGGAGCTCTAAGAATTCATGATCCGGCCTATTGTCGAGATCCAGAGAGGGAGGTGAAGCACCGATGGATTGTTCTAGTGAAGGTATATACTCCTGGGTGGAACAATCATGTGGGGAATGAGAGTCCATGAGTAGTGGGCGTAAGAAGGATCCTAGAGAGAATCCTTCTGGTTGCACTGTGCATTTTTCCTGTAACGTTAGCCAAGTCTAGGATTCCCTTGCCTTGGGTGAAGCTTAGTCCCAACTCGGGGGTGACCCACTGCTGAGCATGATGAGAAACGTGGTCTAAGGCTGGGAGGTTCGTGGAAGGTCTACACGTAGTTGGTGGAGTTACTACAGTTTCAAAGATAAGTATCATTATGTGTTTAATTTCAATCAAAATGCATGTCTGTGATGCTTGTAATATTATCATGTATTCYGTTGCAATGATATTTATTGTTAATTCTGTTTAAGTCTGTATGACTACAGTAAATCTATGTTAAATGAGTTAATTTGATTTAATATGCATGTTATATATAAATTTATAGGAATGTTYCGCGTAGTAGCATTGTCCGACAGTGTGGTTGATGGTCGGGGATGTTACAAATTGGTATCAGAGATTTAAAGGCTAAGTTAAGTTTGTGTTGGTAACGTTTCCCGAMCTATTGGTGGCTAGGGACATCACAAAATGGTATCAGAGCATGGTTACAACACTGAGCCTGGATGGGCCATGTTAGTGGAAGTTGAAGAAAAAGTTTCAGAAAGAATTGTGGTCGAAGTAGACAAAATTCGAATTCAGAGCCAAGGTTTTAACGCAGAGCCTGGATGGGTTGGGTAAGTGGTCATTGGACCCAAGGTTTCAAGTGGAAATTGTGTCTGGAGGGACCAATTTCGAACCTCAGAATGTTCCTAAGTTCCAAGCGGTTACCTTAGCCGTGTTACAAAGCTCAGGAGGAGTAGCGGTATTGTAAAACCACGATATACATGGTATTGGGCCGTAGATTAATGTGGACCTTAGGATCTATTCGGGAGAAGGAAAATAATTCATGACCGTTAGATCTGGTAATGTTGCGAAGAATTCAGTCATGAATTCCTTTGGAAATCGACAGAGTAACAGAGTTTGTTCTACACAGTAGGATCTATTCGAAAGGAAGGGAAATCCCTTACGACCATCATATCTAGGGAAGGTGCATAAGGGTTAACTTGGAAGCCCTTTGGACTTCGCGAATTCAATGAAGTTGATGCAAAATAAGAGATAAGTTTGAAGCTCCGAAGCTCGAAGAGCCGAATTGGTGATTCATGATGACATCACCTGGAGGTGATGTGGACACATGGTATGTGTGCCATGTGTCAGTGGGTTGAAAACCTGTGGAAGTTTGAAATGCCATATGGAATGTGACGTGTAACACCCATCTGATTGGGCCACGATTCAACCACTAGTATTCCACCACGTGGCATCCTATATGAGCAGGGTTAGTGGTTCCCGAGGTTACATAATGTAGTTAAAGGTTGGGGGACCCAAAGTGGCATTGATCACGATACATCAATATCAACAGCTAGAAGGCATTGCGGGGACCCAAGTTGCATGGAATACAATTATCCAAGGCGGTTCCGCAATCCAAAACTGTGGTTTCACCGAGGGGTTACATGTTAGTGTTAGAAGAATTGTGGGATGAAAGGCGGGTTACTCCAAACCACTGTTGCATGCCCTCACAATTGGAAAACATTAAGTGATGTGATGTAATGACGTCACCAAAGGTGATTGGGAATGTTTGAAGATTAATAGTTTGGATGTGCAGATGTGAAATCCTCCGATGTCCTGAAGCTTCGAAGTTCTAGAAATCAGACACCTAATGTTCCATAGTAAGTGTTAGTCATCGGATGTTGAGTAGATGTGGACGGTTGATCCTCCCTACTTCGTGAGTTCAGTAATCTGGAACTCTGAGAGATTGTTGTGTGATGCTTTGAAATCTTCCGAAGATGAAGGACGAAGGACCGAGTAAGCACCTAGTGATCTAGCACTTGGTCGTGGCTCATGATCACATGGATTGGGGACTGAGAGAAAGGAGCTAGTGCCGAAAAATGATTACAGAGCAGAGAAGAGCTCAAAAATAAAATGAAATATGAACATTTTCTTAAATCAGATTGGTCTGAATGCGTAAAATGGTGAAGTATTGAATAAGTTTCAATTGTTTATTTTCTTTGAGATTTTGAGTGAAAGAAGTGCACATTGTCTGCAAGGAGTGTGTTGACAGAGGTAAGTTAAACTTAGAGAAGCTCACGAGAGATACAGTTGAACCTTCATCAGTAGCGGTCCAAGGAGTGCACATGAAGAACTTTGTGTTGATTTGGGAGAGAGAAAGAGTCACTGAGAACTCTATAGGGCTCTGTCAGGCGGGCATCGAGCGATTGCAAGTGTGCACAGAGAGAACTCTTTATCGAGTTCAGGGAGAAGAGTATCAAAGGAAGATAATCACAGAGTTGTTGAACACTCTGTAGAAAACGCTCAGCAAGGTGTGCTTTGAGTAGAAGGCTTCTAGGAGGGCACAAAGTTTTCCTTTGAAAGGAAATAGAAGGGTCAAGACTCTTATGAGACTGAATAAATCGAAAATCTCAGAAGAGATAACGCAAGGAGTGCATGGGAGATGGACTCATTCTAAGTCCTATAGCTAAGAAGAGATAACGCTTACGAGAGAAAAGACAATATCCAAGAGGTGGACTCATGGGAGAAAGGTCGAAGGCCGAAGCCTTTGAACACTGACAAATCTTCCAAGGCGGAAGAAGTGAAAATATCAGGAGGAGAAGAGAAAAAAACCGTCAGATCGGTTGTGGGGAGGATCCTAGACCGTTAGATTAATGTCCAACAGAACAAAGGAAGCGCAGAGGAGAGGAAAAAATCCCATCCGTTAGGTCTGAGCGCGAAGGACCAACAACCGTTGGATCTGGAGGTAAGTGCATGAGACTTAACCCTAATGTGCGCAGGAGAAGTGGACTTGTCAAAGTCTCGAAGTCCCGAAGTGATTTGGGACCGTCCATCATCAAGGAGGACAGGTGGCCTAAGATCCACAACTTTGGAAGTTTGTGGGCAAGGAGGAGGAGAAACAACCAAAGTAAATCTTGGTCATTGACCTAAAAATGGATGTGTGGCACCAAATCTGGAACTCCGGGTATGGAGCACTCCAGAGGAAAGTAGAGGATGAAAGCGCCAAAGTCCTGAAGGAGATCTCGATCTTTGATCGAGGAGGAGGTCAAAGGACCGTTGATATGGTCTTGGTCGGAAAGAGTTGGAGTTCATCAGAACCGTCTGATTGTTGAGGAAAAGTGTCATTAGATCTTCCACTTCGGAAGATTTCCATATGCGAAAAGAAGATAGTTAAGAGTTGAAACTCTCGAGGGCTGGAGATTCAGAATCAACCGTAGTCGTTAATTTGGAAGGGAGCTACGTGTCGACAGATCGTGTAGATCTGGGATCGAGTGTGGAAGGAGGATAGATAGTAGTCGTTGATCACAGATCATTGTCGAAAGCAAGAGATCGAAGGTAGGGAAGAATTGCAGGGCCATAACTTGCTCGGATGTTAAAAATATGAGAGTGGGCCACAATTTATACCATGGTTTTAACAAAGCGATACGTGGAAGCTCGAGGTGAATTGTGAGGCAAAAAGCAGGTTTGTCTAAAACCACTCTTTCTTGCACCCACAATCACACACTTATGTGAGGTCATAGCCCACGATCTTATGAAGGAAAGGGCTAATGAAAAAGGGAATAGCGCCCGAAACATGGATTTTTGGAAGCATACAGGAATAGACCACGGGTCTGTCAGGACCTGCACCTAAAGAAGAAAAGGGGGCTTGTGTATAATTGTTTTGGGTTCAATCATGAGCCCGAAGAGTCAATTCGACTCAGAAGATTGAAATATCCTTTGACCGGGAGGTCAACAGACCCCATTGAAGTAGGGGCACTGTGTCGAAAGTGCTCAGGGCAGAAATAGTCATGTACAATGACTATAATGAGAGCACAAGAAGACTCAGGAATCCGGGAAGAACTGAAGACTTCTGGGATCAACAAGGAAAAGTTGCACATGGGAAAGAAGTTGCTGCAATTTTTGTGGAAGCAAGTATCTTATGGCTTGTTAGGTCAGCTAGAGGAAAGAATGCTTGCATGTTTGCAAGTTTTGTTGGTGATGTTGTTGCATAAGGAGTGAAGCAACAAAGAGATGAACTATTGGTTATAAGTTTAATAAAAGAAGCATGAAAGATTCTACTACCATCAGACTTTTAGGTACTATAAAATTTATTAATGGCAGTCATGCAGGTATGAGTTTTTATCACTCTTTTTGCATAATTGTTGAAAGGAAAGTTTGGTAAGAATTTCCTCAACCAGAGTTATTTTATAAAATCACAGGGTTATATTATTGAATGCATACCACTAGATGTGGTAAAGGCTGGAGGCCTGTATTAATTCAAATATTTTTAGCTTCTAAATTCACACACTAACATAGTAGAATGTCATGTTAATTTGGTTATGGGGTAATAACCAAAGAATTAAAGATAAGAATTGGTTATAGGAATAAATGTCAGTAAGCTAGTCATGTATGAGACCAGGACCTGGTTGGATAAGGCAAGGTATGGATATGGAAAGGTTATGAGCCACACATGTACTAAAAGATTCCTACTTTTAAATAAAACTTGGGCTACAACCTTTTTGCTAACACTATTGAACACCACAAAATTATATTCTTGGTGTAGTGTTCGGGTTGAAAAGAAAAGAATCCAATTAATTGGGAAGACAATAGGAAGTGTGTGGAGAATGTGTCAACACATTGGCCAGAATTCCAACTCACGGATGGTGAGATACATGACTAAGATAAAAATCATTATGTAATTCAATGCAAGGTGTGTTGATTAATTATGCATTGAGAATTGTACTCATGCACAGTAAGTGATTGAATTTTATACTAAATGCATTGATTTAATGTGTTTGTAAGTACATGCATATATATTGTTGCATGGAATTAATTTTACTAATGGCTAAAATGTTGCTAACTCATGAAGTTGAGAACATTTCAGGAACTGTTAAACATTGCAACAGGAAAGTTGCAAGACAGGTAGTCACAAGAATAGAGACTACAGAAAATTTTATGTTTAGAAAATTCAAATAATAAACTTACTATTATTAATTATGAACATGCATATGCATAGAATGATGAGTCATTCTATTTGGTTAAGTTGTTTGGTAATTTTGATTGAATTGTTAGGTGTAGGCAATTCTAAGATCATTGCATAAGGTGTTGTACATATTGAATTATGATGAACAACAAATAGTGACAATTTGTTGGTTGTATGAAAGAGGAAGCATTACATGAAAAATGGTATGTAGTTTGATGCCTGTGGAAAACCACAAGGATGGTTGCATTCATAATATAGAAACAACCAAGATGAATTATGAAATGGAATTTCCTTCTTTGGGGAGAAAGTTGAATTCCTTTTTGAACTAAGTTGAAGTTTCTAAATGAATTCTTTTATGTTTCTCATGATAACTGCATGTGGGTGATGCAGATGACATGATGTTGATTAAAGTTAGAATGTTGACTACAAAGAGTAGCTCGGGGAAGCTTCTGATTGGAAACCTTTGAGGGAAGTTGGAACTCCGGGAGCCACATTGCTCCGAGACTTCCTGAGATAGCCTATTGTTGAAGCCTAAGGAAAGGGAGGTGTAGCAGCCAATGGACTGTGTGATAGTGAAGGTGTACACTCCTGGGGTGGGACAGGCATGTGCAGAATGAGAGACCATTGGTTGGAGTGTTGTTGAGGTTTGGTACCTTGGCTTAGACCATGTGGATATGGATTGTGGACTGTGGCTATCTTGGGAAGCCATTTCCCCAATGGAGTCATATCCCTGCTCAGGGGTGGAAGGTCTTCTGAAATCAAAAGATAAGTACAATTCTCTATTTATTGTATGTTGTGTATTTTGTATATAGGTTATAATGTTATTAGAATTTCCTGTATATACATATATATACATTTCATATATGCTTGCATTACCTGCATCCATGAATGTACATAATTTGTTTCATTTTTCATTTATTAAGAAATGTATACCTGATGCTAATCATGTTATTGATTGGAATGTGATTCAAGTAGAGAAAGAAGGCGTCTTGCAAGTGCATTTGGTGCGCATATTCGACCGGAAGAGAAAAAATCTCTAAAATCAAGCCATAGGGATTCTAAAGGTCCAATGGACCTGGTACATTCCTGAGGACGCGACATCGGAGCATGAGGATGCTATGTGGGCAAAATAACCACATCTTTTTTAATATTTTGGAAATCTTGTTGATGTTGTGTAAAGAGTTGCACTAAGGACAGTGAAAAAATAAGGGGAGGGGATTGTAGTATCCCCAAGGACAAGTCCCTATTGTAATCATGAATTGTAATTATGTTTATAGGCTGGTGAGCCAAGTGTATATAAGTTGGTGGGATTATGTGTTTATTAGGCTAGAGACCCTAGGTGTTAAAGGCCAGGAGCCTGATTTTGTATATGTAATTATGCATACCATTAATAAAATATAAACATCGCTGCGTGTAGACCGACCACGAAGAAAGAGTGATGTGGTACTAAGCTTCCACAACGTTGGGTAAGGGAGGAGGCTAAGTGTGTGGGCCTAGGGGCTAAGATAGGGGGCTTACCTCTAAAGGGGATACTAATTTATTATTATTTCCTAAAGGCTAAGGTGGACAATTGATGAGAGTTTTGAAGGTGTATACTCTCAGGTGGAACATGCATGTGGGGAATGAGAGTTTACGAGTAGTGGGCATAAGAAGGTTCCTGGAGAGAATATTTCCGGTTTCACTGTGTAATTTTCCTATAACCTCAGTCTAGTCTAGGATTCCCTTGCCTTGGGTGGAGCTTAGTCCCAGCTCGGGGGTGACCCACTTCTAAGCATGATGAGCAATGTGGTCTAAGGCTAGGAGGTTCATGGAAGGTCTGCACGTAGTTGGTGGAGTTACTAGAGTTTCAAAGATAAGTATCATTAT
The DNA here is from genome assembly GCA_000966675.3 of Picea glauca. Lineage (NCBI taxonomy): Eukaryota > Viridiplantae > Streptophyta > Pinopsida > Pinales > Pinaceae > Picea > Picea glauca. The sequence goes on along the minus strand of JZKD02S0243704.1, from coordinate 251,071 downwards.
GTGTCTAATTTCAATTAAAGTGCATGTCTGTGATGCTTGTAATATTATCATGTATTCCGTTGCAATGATATTTATTGTTAATTTTGTTTAAGTCTATATGATGGTAGTAACTCTATGTTAAATTATTTAATTTGATTTAATATGCATGTTATATATAAATTTATGGGTATTTTCCATGTAGTAGCATTGCTCGACAGTGGGGTTGATGGCCAGGAACGTTACAAATTGGTATTAGAGATTTAAAGGCTAAGTTAAGGTTGTGTTGGTAACGTTTCCCAACCTATTGGTGGCTGGGGATGTTCCAAAAGGAGAGTAAAATTTGCATGTACAAAGATAGGGGGACATGGTTCCTTATGGTGGAACAAATTGCAAATGAACAACAAGTGTAGAGGAATGGATCAGATCAAACATTATGATACATTGGTATGCAAGATAAAGGAAAAATAATTTCTTGCAGAGTTCTCTTTGAAGCTATTGAAAAAATTGCAGAACTTAACATAGGAGGAAATGTCAATAATAGACTACATTGACGAGTTTTATATGTTGTCAATTAAATAAATATAAAGTGAAGTGTTATATTAATATTTTTCTAGGTATGTAAACGGACTTAAGCATACCATTCAAGATGAAATTTCCATTGAAAAATTTCATTCTGATTATGAAGCTTATCAATTGGATTCAAAACTTGAATCTTATCAATTGGATTCAAAACTTGAAGAAGAATTTTATAGAATATAACATGGTTCTAGACATAAGGGAACTAAAGGTATATGTAAGGAAACCAATGGTTGAGAACATAGTTATAAAAATGAGAATGCAGATGCACATTCTCATGGCATAGAGAACAATCTTAAAGGAAGAGGCAAAGGCAATGGTAGAGGTAAAGGCACATTGAAGAGGAATTTAATAGAAGAGGAATTTTCAATTGATTATGAAGCTTATCAATTGGATTCAAAACTTGAAGAGGAGTTTTATAGAAGATAACATGGTTCTAGACATAAGGGAACTAAAGGTATATGTAAGGAAACCAATGGTTGAGAACATAGTTATAAAAATGAGAATGTAGATGCACATTCTCATGGCATAGAGAAGAATCTTAAAGGAAGAGGCAAAGACAATGGTAGAGGGAAACGCACATTGAAAAGAACTTGTGTTAAGTGTGGATAACTAGGAGAAAAAAAAGGATAAATGAAAAACAACATAAACAACCTAACTATCCATTAACATGCGTAGAAACAATAAAAGCATCAGAAGAGTGACTTTGAATGATTCAATTGACATTTAAACATTATTTTTTGGTTGAAAGAGAAGGATTTTTTTATTATCCAATATAAAGGGAAAAAACCATGAAAGTTATCACCTAGGAAGAAGCTTGTAGCATGTGGTCTTCAATTTGATATATGGGAGGGTCATTTAAATATTTAATGATATATATTGATCTTTGAAGATGAAGATGTGATAGTTTCCACTACTGTTCGAACACTTTTGACTAGAAAATGGGTTGCATGAAAGTAAGGAATCATTAAATTTGGTGAGAATAAGAAATGCTCTTCCTACTCTTTGGTTTAATTCCTCTAGCACAACCTTACATTTAGAGTTGATTTTTAAATGTATGGCCATGACCTCTTATTTATAGATTGAAGTTAGGATTGTATGATAATTGGTTCAAGTGGGAGTGGAAAAAATTTAGGAATGGGATCCCATGTGCCTAATTTTACCAAAAAAGAGGGCCAAATGCCCAAATATTGATGAGATGGGTATCAAAATTACAATGCACTCAACTAATAACCATTTTTAGCCATCCTTGGTCATTTATGGGTTGCAGAACCCCATCTTTCACAGATTTGTAGGAGTCATGCCAACATCAAAGGACATTTTGTGCCATCACGCCATTTTAATGAGGAGATTTATGTGAACCTTGATTCCATCAACTAGATTGTTAGCTAGAGTGAATGGAAGTAATTGGCCAATAAAACATGCTTTCAAGTGTATTAAGTTGTGTTAATATTGCTTTGTTACGTTTTTAGTTAAAATTAGGTAGATGTCATAGGAAAGTGATATTAGGGTGATAATAGATTCCATTTGATGTGTGAGGTGAGGAGCACATCATATAATAAAATACATCACATATTTATTACTTAGGTAAGTGGAAAATATATGTATAGAGAGAGAGAGATAACATTGAAGGAAGGAACTTTGATGGAGAGAATGAAAGATACTTGCAAAAATAAAAAGAATGAGGTGATATATCCATATAGTCTCTTTACAAATGAGGTAGGCATACCCATTCTCATGAAATAGTCAAAACCAAGTACAATATGGGATCAATGTTAGCGGATCCATATCAATGATACATTTGAAAATGAATTTTGTTTCTATATAAAACATGTGATGGAATAAGGTTGCATGGATGGAAAAATATTTGTAGTAAAAGAGGCTTATGCAGGATGGGGTATAAAACATGTAGAGTAGTGCTAGAGGGAATCTCTACTAGGAGGCTCTAAAGAAATGTTTGAAATATGGCCATACACTTTCATATTCTTCAACTACATATAGGACCAAAACAAATCCTGGAAAGATAAGGGGTCCTCTCACTCACACCCTTAAAATTAACATGTTGGTTTGGATAGAGGTAGATTCATTAGATAAAGGCCATGAATGCAACCCTATAAACCAACACGAGGAATGTAATGAAGTGAAATATGTGACTAAATAATATTGTGACACAAGGAGATGAGCTAGCAAATGAGAAGGGGACTTTGGCCTTCCATTTTAATAAGCATAAAAGAGGATGGACCAAGTTGAAATAATGAGTAATTTAGAAGGGTGTTCGACACACACCCAGTCAGGAGAAAAGGATATTTTGGGGAAGAGAAGCACGAAGGGAAGAAAGGACATATGTAAGGAAAAGAAACACATGCGAGGGAAGCATTCGAGGTGCGCATGCAAGGAAGACCTAACGACAATAGGGTTAGGGTTTTTGCAATGTATTGTAATGGTTTTTGAGCCAAGAATATAAATAAGTAGTACTTAGAGGATAGAAGATACGACGAGGGATAGTAGAGAGACAAAAATGAAGAAGGACAGAGAGAGATTCTAGAAGTGTAAGAGTTGTAAGAACTTTACTATTTCGTAAGCTAGTGAGCTAGAGAAGTAGCGAGCAAATCAATCTCGAGGGTTAGATCGTAGGTTGTGGATCCTGGTGCGATCTAGTCAACCTCTCAGGGATCGAGGAGCCTATTGAGAGTGTAAGATCTAGATTTTAATCACGCGCGGCGTGACATATCACTGAACCATAATAAAAGAGATTGAGAGCCATATCTTTGTGGACATAGCCCAGGAGGGGGTGAACCACAGTATGACTTGTGTTTTTTGATTGAATGTATGCATCTATATTGTTGTTAAGTATTGAATGTTAGATGAATGAATGAAGGAACTAGTTAGATCTGATATTTCACATACATGAATATAATGACTACTCTAATCAGATGTTACATGGAATAAATAAAGATTTCAAGGTATAAACACATATATCCACTCATTCCCGGGCTGCAAACACCTGAGTGTTGTAGCCACCCATAGAGCTATCTCGGGTGAGACTGTGCAATACACCTGTGTTTTGCGTTGCCTTCTAGTTTACCAAGAGGACCAATAGTTTTAGAGGGATTTTGTTGGGAGCTTGTTAAATATGAACCTAGGTCAGTCTATGACATTAAGGTAGGATCATAGTAGATAACTTCTAACGTATAATAACATAAAATCCAACAAATGGTTTTGTTGTTGATTATTTGGAATAGGATGGGAGTGAGGGAATGAGATCTGCGGAAGATGCGTCAAAAGAATGCCAGATCGAACGTCAAGATGTTAAGAGAATGAGAATATATAATGGGATGTTGAGACCGTGGAACCAAAAAAAGGCAGAGATAGAGAGCTGGTTGAAAACAAAGTAGTTGGAGTTTTCACATAAAGATAACATAAACCTGAAGTTGACATCGCACAAATATATGGACAAGTACGTATTCAACGACTTGCATGAAGTATTTTTCTGTGATTTTTTTCTTGTGTTGCAGGAGTGGATTTTAAGGTTGAAAGAAAATGATACTACAAATAGGATCATATAGCTAGAGTGGAATCTTGTAGAGATAGTATAGTTACAACAAGTTGATAATAAATTTACGCATTCAGTAGATTTCTAGTTAGACATCATTGTTGCAATATTTATCACATAATTTGCAGTGGATACAATGAAGTCCTATAGAGAAGCAGAGGAAGATTTCTTGAAGGGACCTTGAGGTACATATATCAGATCATTATATACTTCTATTAAGATATTACTATATAACAAAGGTGTAATGACAATGTATTTAGACAACTAAACTTCCCTTCGTGCATGGGGGAAGGAGGGAAGCACTAACAAGAGAAGGAGAAATGGAGGGAGGAATGGATAAAGGAAAGAAGGAGGAGGCCTTGGACCCAATCATGATGGATGAAAACCAAAACAAGAAGATCATGGAAAAAACTGGAAGAACACGCAGTGGATTACACTACCAATATAAGATGAACACCAAGAAGAGAGTCGTAGTCATGAGGGACGACTTGACAAGTGATGAAGAAGAGGTAGAGGATCTCTAGAATGTGGAGCAGATTGAGGAAATCCTGCACGTGACATATGAGAGGAAGACAAGAGGTCCAAGAGCAAGAATAGAAGGAAACACCCCTATCCATATCAACGTCAGTGTGGAACCCATAAACCCATGTGCAAATAATACACCAATAAGAACATCACCATTTAGACAACTGAATTTCAAGAGAAGGAAGACAACAGGAAGTACATATACACAAGGAACAACAATTGGGGGAGCCAGTTCAGGAAGCATTAGTAAAGTATCTACATCGTGAGGAGGTAGTAGTTCATTCAAGATGGCAGGACATGATCCCACCATCAGGTTACCAAAATTCAAAGGAGAGGCATTGAAGGACCCTATGAAGCACTTGTTTATTTGTGAAAAGATATGGGAAGCAAAATAGATCACATATGAGGACACTAAAAATGCAGAGATAGCTATCATGATAAGAGATCACGCATTAGATTGGTACATGAGCTTAGCTGCAAAAAGTCCTCGAGGGACAACCAAAATGATTGGAGATATTGAAAAGCTATTGATAAATGAATTCCGGAAGCCTAGTTCAAAGGATCAATACATGAATGAGATGATAGAGATTAGATAAAAACTAGGAGAATCTGTATGGGATATTGACCAAAGATTCAAACTATTGAAGGGGAAGCTAAAGTATGTCATGAAAGATATGAATCATAGGCTATGTTTGTCAATTCACTACTCCCACACTTTAAATAACCCTTGCAACAACAAAATTTACAAACTCAGGCAGAGGTTCTGTAGGCAGCCCTACAAATGGAAGAGGACCAATATCAAAAAGACCGATCCAATCATATAGGATTTGAAGGAGGATATGAAGAAATTAACATTCCAGCTAAACCAGAACAAAGGTAAGGACAAAAGAAAAGTTGTTTGGTGTACCACATTTAGGACATAAGGACACCATAAGAATGAATGCCCAACATTTATGCAGTACATGGAATCAGGACTGCCAAACCCTTTCCGAATAGGAGGACTATGGTGTGAAATCTTTTAGAAATAGGGGCATGATCCATATCACTATCCAATGATGTAGAAATACCAGATAGTACCTAATATTTCATATTGCAACTTTTGTGAGTCAGTAGGCCATGATGACAAGGATTGTAGGACCATGGACCTGTTGAGGGAAATAACATCAGATTCTTACAGGGTGCAGGAAAAAATGATGACTGGGAAAGTTGCACCACAGTTTAACCAAGTACAAACCTCGTATAACATTGCACAAAAATAGTATAACATTGTGCAATAGGAATATAACACTACACAACCACAGTACAATATCACGCAACCACACTATAATCCTGCACAGTATAACCAGGTGCCCCAGTACAATGCACCATGAGGATATCAAGCTGGCTACAGAGGTGGAGGAAGAGGAAGATGAGGCTTTGGAATAGCTAGAGGACCAATGGTATTCCACAACTGTCAACAACCAGAACATTATGCAAGAGAATGTCCGCTTCCACCTGCGACATGTATGTATTGTCATGCATCATATCATGACATAGAAGAATGTCCTACACTAATGGGGAAGATCCAGGAAAAGATAAATCAGAATAGTCAGAATGTTCAGTGGATTTCGGTGGAAGAAAGGGATGATGAAATAAATATCAACATAGTTACGCGGGGAGGATCTAAGAAAAGAAACGATGCAGTAATACAAGATCCAACACAACACCAATGGGTGAAGAAGAATGATGAACCACATAAGCAGTTTGATGCGCAAAACGAAAGGAGAAATTCAAGTAGGCTAGGAAAGAATTATCGAAGCCAGAAATTGCATCGACATCAACTGTGCAACATACTCAAGAAGTACTAGCCTACAAGATGCCTCCATCGCTGGATCACACCAAAGAAACACAACCCCTAGGAAAAGTAAGTACGATTAAAGCCTTTTTTCAATCCTGTGTCAAACTACTAAATGATCCATCATATGTTAAAGTGTTATAAAATATGCTAGAAAGATGTACCACAGAGGTAGAAGGAAATATAGAACACAAAAGAGTTAATAATCTACATACAAGGAGGAGAACGATCAGAGAATTTTGACTGAACGCCAACATTGGAGATTTCAATATGGGATATATTATATTGGATTTACGATCTGAAGTAAATGTCTTACCCAAGAAGACATGGAAATGTATGGGAGAGCCCACATTAGGATATTCACCTATTCACCTTAAACTAGCAAATAAAAATAGAGTTCTACCAATTTGAAGTCTAAAAGGGGTGACAATAGATCTAGATGGAGTATGCACTAAAGCTGATTTCGAAGTGATAGAGATAGTGGATGGCACAAAACCTTATCCGACATTGCTTGGATTTGATTGGGAGTTTGAAAATCAATCCATAATCAAATTAAAGACAAGGAATATGACATTCGAGTCAGGAGAATACAATGTCATTGCACCATTAGATCTATCAGAAGGGGAAAGGTTTGTATAACCCAATTTCCTAGACCTGGAGGAAATTAACTAGTTGTACAGAAAAACCATGCGAGAAGAAGATTATGTGAATCCAACTGAAAATGGGGTACTCAGTTGGAGAAGTATCATGTCATGCATGTTAGACTTAGATATAAGATTAGAGAATTGGAAGTAGAGGTTACACTAAGTCTCCACAAGAAGATGAAAAAGAATAGACCGTGCATTAAGATGGGTAGGTACGAAGATAAGGGAACCTCCCATCTTCCATGGAGTGAATGAATTAGAAGTATTTTTAAAAAGATATGAAGATGAAGTGTTAGAAAATTAGAGGATCTTATCCCTGGATATAGAACTCAAGGAAACACCTGCAAGATGGTGGGGTACACACAAAGAGACAGTCAAGGACTGGTACCAATGTAATCGATTATTGCGCATCATATTTGGCTCAGAATAGGGAAGCAACCAATTGCAGAAATACAACAGATAGGGATTACCAACAAAACACTTAGAGAAGTGCATAATGATATGGAGGATGACACCACTAGAGGAATGACCTCATCATTTTATTCACAGATTATAAGGGATTCCAACAAATTAGTATATATATCAATAATTGCACAGAGGAACTACAAACTAGACAACATTACAACAGAACTTTATAGTCACTTTCTCATTTGAACATGAGAACCCCAACATAGAATCAACACTCAAACAAGTCATAGGGGTGATATTCATTAAATAATCAGAAGTTGAACTCATGGCAGAAGATCAACATCAGAACAAACATACAGTAAAACAACTATTGTCATGCTACCATGTGCAGGAAAAAGCACCAAATGAAGATGACCCGCGAAACATTTAGATAATGGAAGTTGAAGGTGAAAGAGAGGTGGAAGGTCCACCTTTGGAGTTAGAAGTATTTACCATGTCGATCAAGGTGAATAAATTCAACATTGGGACAATTGAGAATCCCAAAATGGCCAGCATTGTAGATTACTGGGATGAGCAAACAATAGAAAGCATAATAGAGTTACTGCGCGAGTACATCGACCTGTTCCCAACAATGTTCATAGAAATGAAAGGCATAAAAGGAGATCTAGATGAAATGAATATACCTCTCAGATATGAGGCAAGAACGATCAGAGAGAGGCCCGATAGACTGTTGTTGGGGAAAATCTCCCTATGGACTAGCAAATAGAGTTCAGACTTTGCATGCAGATATGACCGAATAGAAATTACTTTCTACCTTCATCCCTAGATTTAAATCCCCTTTTCTTAGTAAATTCATGGAAA
>JZKD02S0243704.1:177536-197805 GCA_000966675.3 Picea glauca | reverse complement strand
CATTCAAATTCAAACAAGATTAATAGTAAATCTGCATACAACGGAAGACATGATGACATTAAAGCATCAGTAGCACAAACATGCATAACATATAAATTAAGCACAGACTGATACCTATATTTTAGATGGAGTAAATCCACCAACTACGTGTAGACCTTCCACGAACCTCCGATCCATAGATCACGCTGCTCATCACGCTCAGCAGTGGGTCACCCCCGAGCTGGGACTAAGCTCCACCCAGGGCAAGGGAATCCTATACTAGGCTGAGGTTACAGGAAACTACACAATGCAACCAAAAGGATTCTCTCCAGGAGCCTTCTTATTACCACTACTCACAGACTCACATTCCCCACATGCCTGTTCCACCCGAGAGCATACACCTTCACAAGCATAGTCCATCGATTGCTTCACCTCCCTCTCTGGTTCTCGGCAACAGGCCAGATCAGGAATTCTCAGATCTCCGTAGTTGGTGTTGGACTCTCTCTAGGAGAAAACCACTTCCCAGCAAACTCTCTCACCTGGAGAGAGTTTCCCACAGGCTTGAAAACTTGCCTCTTCAACCAAAACCACCTCCCTTACCTAGAGAGAGTGTTGCACACAGGCCTGACAACTTGCTTCTTCAACTCTATTCCCGCAAAAGGAGGACAACAACAAGGTTCAACAAGGAACAGACAATGAAAACAAGCCACACTCAGCCAAGGAACTACATGGCCACAACAACCAACAATTATGACACACACGGCATAGACAAATATGGGATGCTCGGGCTTCACAAAAGATGCGGATCATTTTATCGATTTTCCCCACGGGTTTTAGGGTGCGTGATCAGGAAGCAATGCAGAGGTCAAAGCGCAGAGACAAAACAGTTTCTCAGAAAGGATTCCAGTGAACTCAGGCCGAGTATGGAAGAATGGACGCGCCAACCCCAACATGGTTTGGCTCACAGGTCACTGATTTTCAGAGGTGTGTGAGGGTATCTAGACATCAGTTGCCTCACAAAACAGGATAGACAGTGGATTCCAGAATGGAGGACAAATCCCCAACACGGACAACTCATCAACTTTAACTACATGCGCCCAAGTCGACACTTGTCTTCCTGGAGCCGCATTCACCACATTTGCATTCATTCCCTTTCCAAGGAACTTAGGACAACACTTATCAATTTTCCACCTTAGCCTTTAGGAAATAATAATAAATTATTATCCCCTTTAGAGGTAATCCCCCTAGCTTAGCCCATAGGCCCACACACTTAGCCTCCTCCCTTACCCAACTTTGTGGAATATTAGTCCCCCATCACTCTTTCTTCGTGGTCAGTCTGCACACAAAGATGCTTATATTTTATTAATGATCTGCATAATTACATATACAAAATTAGGCTCCTGGCCTTTAACACCTAGGCTCTCTGACCTAGTAAACACATAATCCCACCAACTTATCAACACTCGGCTCACCAACCTACAAAACATGTTTACAATTTCTAAATACAATTGGGGCTCATCCTTGGGGATATTACAATCCTCTCCCCTTATTTTTGCACTATCCTCAGTGCAACTTCTACACAACATCAACAAGATTTCAAAAAATCTTCAAAAAGATATGGGTATTTTGCCCGCATAGAATCGTCATGCTCCCATGTCATGTCCTTGGGACCATACTAGGTCCACTAGACCTTTACAAGCCCTATGGTTCGATTCCGAAGCTGTTTTCTCTTTTGGTCCAATATGCGCACCGGATGCACTTGCAAGACGCCTTCTTGCTCTACCTGAATCACATTCCAATCAATAATATGATTAGCATTGGGTATACATTTCTTAAGAAATGAAACATGAAACACATTATGTACAGTCATGGATGCAATTAATGCAAGCATATATGCAATGTATATATATGTATATACATGCAATTATAATAACATTATAACATGTATACAAGATACACAACATACAATAAATAGAGAATTGTACTTATCTTTTGATTGAGAAGACTTCCATATCAGCATGGTCTAGGCCAAGGTACCAAACCTCTACAACACTCCAACCAACGGTATCTCATTCCCTACATGCTTGTCCCACCCCAAGAGTGTACACCTTCACTGTCACACACTCCATCAGTTGCTACGCCTCCCTTTTATTGAGCTTCAGCAACAAGCCAGACCAGAAGTCTTAGAGAACCATGGCTCAAGGAGTTCCAACTACCCTCAGAGGTCTCCAATCAACATCTTCCCCAAGATACTCTTTGAAATAAACATTTTAACTTTAATCAACATCATCTCATCTGCATCACCCACATGCACTTATCATGAGAAAACATAAAATAATTCATTTAGGAACTCCAACTTAGTTCAAACAAGAATTGAACTTTTTCCCCAAAACAGGAAATTCCATTTCATAATTCTTCTTGGTTGTTTCCATATTAAGATTGCAACCTTCCTTGCGGTTTTCAACAAGCACCAAACTATATACCGTTTTCCTGCAAGGCTTCATCTTGCATACTACCAACAATTGTTAGTATTTCTTGTACATCATAATGCAATTGCAATATGTACAGAACCATATGCAGTGAATTTAGAATTGTCTGCATCTAGCAATTTAATCATAATAACCAAAAAAATTAATAAAATAGAATGACTCGTCATTCTATGCATATGCATGTTCACAGTAATATCTGTAAGTTCATTACTTCTTTTTATGAACAAGAAAATTTTTCTGTAGTCATTATTCCTGAGACTACCTGCCTTGCAACTTTCTTGTTTCAATGTTTAATAGTTCCTGAAATGTTCTCAAATTATTGAGTTAGCAACATTTCCACCATTAGTATAATTATTTTCATGCAAAAAAGAACATATATACATGCACTCACAAAATGCATTCAACAAATTGCATTTAAGTATACACTTCCATCACTTACTATGCATGAGTACAATTCTCAATGCATACTTATTCAATTCACCTTGCATTGAATTACATAATGCTCTTTATCTCAGTCATGTATCTCACCATCCATAAGTTGGAATTCTGGTCAATGTGTTGACACATTCTCCACACACTTCCTATTGTCTTCCCAATTAATTGGATGCCTTCCTTTTCGATCCAAACACTACACCAAGAATATAATTATGTGGTGTTCATTAGTGTTAGCAAAACATTTGTAGCCCAAGTTTTATTTAAAAGTATGAATCTTTTAGTACCTGTGTGGCTCATAACCTTTCCATATCCAACCAAGTCCTAGTCTCATACATGACTAGCTTAATTGCATTCATTCCTATAACAAATTCTTATCTTTTAATTCTTTGGTTATTACTCCATAACCAAATTAACATGACATTCTACTATGTCAGTGTGTGCATTCAAAAGATTAAAATATTTGAATTTATACAGGCCTCCAGCCTTTACCACATCCATTGGTATGCACTCAATAATATAATCATTTGATTTTATAAAAATAACTCTAGCTGAGGAAATTCTTACCTAAATTTCCTTTCAACAATTATGAAAAAAGAGTAATAAAAACTCATACCTGCATGATTGCCATTAATAAATTTTATACTACCTGAAAGTATGATAATAGTAGAAAATTTCATGCTTCTTTTATCAAACTTATAACTAGCACTTCAACTCTATGTTGTTTCACTACTTATGAAACAACATCACCAAAAATACTTGCAAACAAACAAGCATTCTTTCCTCTGGATGACTCAACAAGTCGTAACATACTTTCTACCACAGAAAATGCAGTAACTTCTTTCTCCCTATAAAAATTTTCCTTGTTGATCCCAGAAGTATTCAATTCTTCCTGGATTCCTAAATCTTCTTGTGCTCTCATTGTAGTCATTGTACATGACTATTTCATCCCTGAGCACTTTCGACGTAGTGCCCCTACCTCAGCGGGGTCTGCTGACCTCTTGGTCAAAGGATCTTTCAATATTCGGAGTCGAATTGACTCTTCGGGCTCGTGATTGAACCCAAAACAATTATACACATGCCCCCTTTTCTCCTTTAGGTGCAGTTCCTGACAGACCTGCGGGTTTATTCCTGTGCACTTCCAAAAATCCAAGTTTCAAGCGCTAGCCCCTTCCTTCATAAGACCTTGGTCTATGACCTCATGGAAAACTGTGATTGTGGGAGTGGGAAAGAGTGGTTTTAGGCCAACCCTCTTTTCTCCCCGCAATTCACCTCCAGTTGTCACGCATCACTTTGTTAAAACCGTGGTATAAATTGTGGCTCGCTCTTAGATTTTTAACCTCCGAGCAAGTTATGGCTCCGCAATCCATCTCTTCTGTCGATCTCCAATCCCTTGGTGATACCTCTCGATCAATGGTTGTTGTCTATTATTTGCCTTCCTCTGGAAAACTTTCCAATCAACGACCCTTTTTTTTTCATTCACAGTCTCAGATCTCCGTGATCTGTTGACACATATCTCCCTTCCCAAATCAATGACTACGGTTGATTCCAGCTCTCCGGCCCTAGGGATTTCTCATGTTTCCACACACAAAAGTCCCCAGAGTGAATTTCCCCGAAGTGACAGATCTTCTACCATGCGTCCTCTTCAAATCAATGGCCCCGATTTTCTTCAGGACTTTGACTCTTTCCGACCAAGACCAGATCAACGGTCCTTTGACCTCCTCCTTGATCAACGATCGATATCTCCTTCGAGACTTCGACACTTTCATCCTCTTCTTTCCTATGGAGTGCTCCATACCCGGATTTCCATATCTGGCACCACGCGTCCACTTTCTGTAATGTCCCTGAACATCAACTCCACTGTCGGGCAATGCTACTACGTGGAACATTCAAATAGATATAATATTCATTAAATCAAATTAACACATTTAACATAGAATTACTACCATCATACAAACTGAAATATAATTAACAACAATTCATTCATGCAACAAAATACATAATAATATTACAAGCATCATAGACATGCATTTTCACTGAAATTAAACACATAATGATACTTATCTTTGAAACTATAGTAACTCCACCAACTACATGCAGACCTTCCACGAACCTCCCAGCCTTACACCATGATTCTCATCATGCTCAACAATGGGTGACCCCCGAGCTGGGACTAAGCTCCACCCCGGGCAAGGGAATCCTAGACTAGGTTGAGGTTACAGGAAAACTACACAGAGCAACCGAAATGATTCTCTCTAGGAGCCTTCTTACGCCCACTACTCACGGACTCTCATTCCCCACATGCCTGTTCCACCTGGGAGTATACACCTTCATAAACACAGTTCATCGGTGCTTCAAATCCCTCTCTGGTTCTCGACACCAGGCCGGTTCAATAATTCTCAGAGCTCCATAGTTGGTGTTGGACTCTCTCTGGGAGAAAACCACTTCCCATCAAACTCTCTCACTTGGAGAGAGTTTCTCACGGTCCTGAAAACCTTCCTCTTCAACCACGAGCCTAACAACCCGCTTCTTCAACCAGATTCAGCCCAATTCCCACAAGGTGAGGATAACAACAACACAATTCCACTCAGGAAAAACAGAAGGCAACAACCCAAAGATAGTTTAGGTATAGACTTGGCTCTGCAAGGGCGGATAGGTTGGGCTCACAGGATACATAGGTGACATGGCTCAACCCATGGGTTTTCCATTGGTTTCAGGGTGCGTGACAAGGAATCAATGCAGAGGTCGAACACAGACTCAAACAGTTCAGACAGAGGATGCTTCGGCTTCTCAGAAAAACATAACAGGTTGGCCTCATGGTTTCAGGTTTCAGAGTTGCATGAGGTATGCAAAGATCATACGCAGAGCCCACATGGTTCAGACAACAAATGAAAGAATGGAGGAAAAACCTCCATCATGGCTAAATTCTTGGGTTAAATTGCATGTGCCTGGGCTGACACATGTCACCCATGAAGCTGCATACACTCAATCAAGTATGTGTTCCCTTTTTCTAGGAACTTAGGATAAAAATATTCCTTTCACACCACTTTGGAATAATAATAAATTATTATTCTCAAGGACTTAATCCCCTAAGATTAGTCCCTCTTTCCAACCTTTCATCCCCCTTTCCCTTACCCACCTTGTGGAATCTTAGTCCCCCATCACTCTTTCTTCGTGGTTGGTCTGCACACAATGATGTTTAATCTTTATAAATGTTCTGCATACTTACATATACAAAAACATGCTCCTGGCCTATAACACTTAGGCTCTTTGGCCTAATAAACACATAAGCCCACCAGCTTATCAATAGTCAGCTCATCAGCCTACAAAACATGATTACAATTCATAAACATGAATACAATTCATAATATAACTGGGGAACGTCCTTGGGGTATTACAATCCCCTCCCCTTATTTTTTCATTATCCTCAGTGCAACTCTTTACACAACATCAACAAGATTTTCAAAATCTTCAAAAATATGCGGGTATTCTGCTTGCATATCATCTTCATGCTCCCATGTAGCGTCCTCGGGACCGTACCAGGTCCACTAGACCTTTACAAGCCCTATGGCTCGATTCTGGAGCTGTTTTCTTTTCCGGTCCAATATGCGCACAGGATGCACTTGCAAGACACCTTCTTGCTCCACCTGAATCACATTCTAATCGATTACATGATTAACATCAGGTATATATCTCTTAATCAATGAAACATGACACACATTATGTACAATCATGGATGAAAGTAATGCAAGCATATATGCAACTGGCCCAATCCTTTCTAGGATTTCAAATGGCCCACAAAATCTGGCTGCCAATTTGGCACAGTTTCCCAGCTTCAAGTAACTTCTATTGGATTTCACTTTTAGGAAAACATGATCGCCCACTTTAAACTCTCTGTGGGTTATGTTTTTATCAGCATAACGTTTCTTTCTGTCTTGGGCAACCTCTAAATTTTTCTTAATTTTCATCATTTTCTCTTCCATTTCCTTGAGCAAATCTAGCCCAACTACTGCCCTATCATCTAGATTATCCCAACTTACTGGAGTATTCCACTTTCTGCCATAAAGTGCTTCAAATGGGGAAATCTTCAACAATGCTTGATACCCATTATTGTAGGCAAATTCTACCAAGTGTAGCTAGTATTCACATTTAGATGGTTTGTCCATCACATACATCCTTAGCATGTCTTCTATTACTCTGTTCACCCTCTCTGTCTGTCCATCAGACTCGGGATGATAAGAAGTGTTGAAGTTTAGATTCATTCTAAATCCTTTGAACAACCCCTTCTAGAACTTGGAGGTAAATTTCGGGTCCCTATCAGACACAATTGTCTTGAGAATACCGTGCAATCATGTTATTTCCCTCATAAAAAAAATAAGCAACATTTGTTTCCTTGTGAGTAGTCTTTAACAGAATGAAATGGGTAGATTTCGTCAGCTTTTCCACCACCACCATGATTGAATCATGTTGCTTGTCGGTTCTGGGCAGTCCTATGATGAAATCCATTGTCACTACTTCCCACTTCCACTCAGGAATGGGTAAAGGATGCAACAACCCTGTTGGGTGTCTGTGCTCAACTTTAACCTTTTGACACTCCATACATCTAGTGATGTTTTCAACAATCTCTTTCTTCATAACTGGACAAATGTAATGGCTCTTGATTGTTGCCATAGTTTTGTGATATCCAGGGTGCCCAACATAAGGCACATTATGCATTTCATTCAAAATCACAAGTTTTAAGTCCTGGACATTAGGTACATAAATTTTGTTCTAGTACATAAGTGTTCCGTCAATTTGCAATTTATAATTTTCCACTTTCTGTGGCATCTCACCTTGTTGTAGATTTTCTACCAAATCCCTGTACTACAAATCTGTATTTGCAGCCTCTGAAATTCTTCTTTTAATATCAGTTCAGTACATGCTAATGGTTGTAGCTTGTAATTCATGAACTCTCCTGCTGAGTGCATCAACCACTTTATTCTCCTTCCCTTTGATATGCTTGATATCAAAATCGTACTCACAGAGAAACTCCAACCACCTACTTTTCTTAGCATTCAAGGTTGGTTGATCAAACAAATACTTTAGACCTTTATGCTCTACCCTCAGTTTGAATCTCCTTCCCATGAAGCAATGCCTCCATTTCTTTAGAGCGTGCACTTGGCTTCCAACTCCAAATCATGAGTTGCATAGTTCCTTTCGTGCTCTTTCAACTTTTTGGATTCATAACAAATTACGAATCCATTATGACTGAGGACTCCTCCCAGTCCTTCTTTTTATGCATCTATACACACTACAAAGTCTTCATTCGGATCTACAATCCTCAGGATTGGAGCACTATTTAACAATTGCTTCGATTGTTGGAAGATTCTCTCACAATCTTTTGTCCACTAAAACTTCTTCTCCTTCCTTTGCAAGGAAGTGATAGGGTGAGTTATTCCCTAGAACCCTACGATAAACCTTCTATAATAACCAACTAGACCCATAAAGGATCTGACTTCTGTCACATTTTTTGGCACTGACCATTCTTTGATGGCCTCAATATTCTCAGGATCCATGTCTATCCCATCCTTCGAAATTATATGCCCCAAGTAATGCATTTTCTCCTGATAAAATGAGCACTTGCTCAACTTGGAATACAGTTGGTGCTCTCTTAGCACCTGCAATACCATCCTCGTATGTCATTCATGCTCTTCCTTTGACTTGGAATACACCAGAATGTCATCCAGGAAGACTATGAAAAACTTGTCTAGATAGTCCCTGAATACACCATTCATTAGGCACATAAAAACAATGGGTTCATTTGACAACCCAAAAGGCACCACTGTGAATTTGTAATGACCATACCTTGTTTTGAAGGTAGTCTTGTTGATGTCTTCATCCTTTATCCTTACCTGGTGATATCTTGACCTGAGGTCTATCTTTGAAAATATCTTTGCATCCTTCAACCGATCGAAGAGGTCATCAATCCTCGACAAAGGATATTTGTTCTTTACAGTTACTTTGTTTAATTTTCTGAAATCGATACACAAACTCAACGTCCCATCCTTCTTCTTCATGAACAAGAACGGGGCACCCAAAGGTGACACACTTGGGCGTATGTACCCCTTCTTAAGAAGCTCTTCAAGCTTCAATTGAAGCTCTTTCATCTCTGGCATACTCATTTTGTAAGGATCTTTTGATACTGGAGCTGCTCCAGGCATCAACTTTTCAAAGAAATCACAATCTCTCTTCAGGACTAATCTGGGTACCTCCTTGAATACATCTTCAAAATATTTTAGTACCATATGGTATTCGATATTTGAGACCTCATCCTTAGATGATTCCTCCACATGGGCTGCAAATAATTAACAGCCTTTCCTGTAGCACTTCTTCAGCTGCATTGCTAAGATTTCTCTGATAGAAACAACTATGGGAATTCCTTAGATTGTTTTCCTATTTCCTTCCTCATCCAGGCAAGTGAATGCCTTGTTATGACAATCCAAGACGGCATGGTGCCGGTCCAACCAATCCATTCCAATTAGATAATCATAAGAACCTAAAGGCATAACATTCAATTCAACCTTTTTTCTCAGCCCATTCATGTCCACTGGATAGGACTTAACTAACTCAGTGAATTTTCTCTTCGTTCTTGTAGCCAGCTTCACTAACCAAGACTTTTCATGTTTGCTTCTCAACAATTGAAAATTTTCCACCACTCTAGAATCTATATAACTATGTCTAGCTCCTAAATCCATTAAAATAGTGAAGGGATGGTTATTGATCATACCTTCCACTTCAATCATGTGCGACTAATATTTATCTTCCTTGTTGTCCAGGGATGCATATATCCTTGGAATTCTACTACCAATTTCCTCCATTGTTTCAGCCTACTAAACATTATGGACAACTCTCACTTTGCCATTTTTGTGGGGACAATCTCTATACTTATGGTTTCCCTGACATCCCCAACACTGAATGGGCATCTTTCTTGGCCTTTGTCCCCCTACGTTAGCCATTATCAGCTCTCTAAATGATGGTTGTCCTTGAGGATTGTTTCTGAAAAAGGGAGTTTTGTTTCCCTTCTGCCTCTGCTCTTTCTTAAACTTCTTCTGGTCATCCCAAGCCTTCTGAAAAGTAGGCTTTTCTCTTTGCTGCTCATATAGGAATTTCACTCTTCTTATCATTTCTTCCATAGTTTTTTGGGTCATCATACTGAATATTGTCACCAATGGAAGGTGGAAATACACTTAGATACCTCTGAATCTTGACAATCTCATCCTTGATGAATGAATCATACTTCAACAATTCAAAAAATATTGGTTCGTATTCATCAATGGTCATGCTGCCCAGCTTGAGTTCAAAGAACTCTTTCATCTTTTTGTCATAGTATATTTTAGTCAAGTATTTCTTGTCGAAATACCTCTTGAATTATCTCCAAGTAATATCTTTCTCTCTAATGTGTTTCACCTGCACAAGTTGATCCCACCACATGGATGTTTTTATTTTTAGTTGATACATCACAATTCTTCCTTCTGCATGAGAGGAATAATTCTGCAGTTGGAAATATTTCCTCATGCCAAGCAACCATGTTTTGGCATCTTCCTCCTTCTTGTGTTCTCCATCAAATGTAGGAGGCTTAATCTTGTTCATTTCGCCCTTTAGTTCATCCACTATATATCTCATGTGATTTCTGGTAGGAGATGGGATTGAACTACTGTGTGCCCTCCTCTTGGAGTGATCTTGGGAGTGATGATGGTGTCTACCAACACTCCTTGATCTTCTTCCCTCATAATTCTAGTGACTCCCTATTTTTCTCGAGTCTCTCTCCTTGTCCAACTTCTTTTCTATTCTCTCCATATTCTTCATCAACTTTAAGTTTAATCCTCCCTGTTGTTCCTTAGATTTCATGAGATTTATTCAATATTCTCGGTGAGTTTGGGCATCTTTATGAAATCGTTCAATGATTTTCATCATATGCCCTTCCTTATCTATATATTCTCCATTCCCATTGGAGTTCGACCCTTCAACTCCCAAATGGACATCCATTACTTTTGCTTCATTCTCTGAACTGGAAGCATTCTGTGTCTCCTCCACTTCTTGGACTCAGTGGAAACTCTATTCGATTCTTTCACTCATTAAACTTCTGCAACATAATGTGTAGACAACCGGAATTTTTCAGGTTGTCATTCCTTAACAAATCCCACAACATTCATAAACAAATCTGATTCAAGGAAATGTTTAGTTTTCATTCTCTGTGATTCTTGTTCAATCAATAATTCCCATAGATTTCTTCTTTCAGAACTCTTCTCTACTAAGTTTTCGGGCACTAGATCCTTTCTCTCAGTTCCCCAACCCACGCAACCATGGGTCATGACCAAGCACTAGATCAATAAGCGCACACTCGGGCATTTAGCCTTCGACTTTGGAAGATTTCCAGGCATAACACAACAGTCACTCGGAGTTCCAAGTTACTGAACTCACACATTAGGGTGGATCAACGTTCCACGTCTACCCAACATCCTACGAGTGACACTCGTTGTGGAGCCTCAGGCGTCTTCACACCGCACATCTGCACACCCTGAACCATTAATCTACGAACACTTCCACGTCACCTCAGGTGATGTTATTAAGTTACACCACTTAATGTTTTCCCAATTGCAGGAGCATGCATTGGTGGTTTGGAGTAACCCACCTTTCATTCCGCGATTCTCCTGACGTTGACATGTAACCCCTCAGTGAAATCATGGTTTGGATTATGGGGCCGCCTTGGAGAATTAGCTTCTGTGCAACTTGGGTCCCCACAATGTTTCCTGATCGTTGATCTTGATGTATCATGATCAACACCACCATGGGTTCGCCAAACTTTAACTACATTACATAACCTCGGGCCCCACTAACGCTGCTCACACAGGATGCTACATGGCAGAATACTAGCAACTGATACGTGGTCCATTAAAATGGGTGACACTCGTCACGTTCCAAATTCCATCTCAATCTTCCACAGGTTGTAAACCCACTGACACGTGGCACACATCCTATGTGTCCATGTCACCTCCAGGTGATGCCATCATGACTCACCACTTTGGCTCTTCGGGCTTTGGGAGTTTCAACTCCTTTACGCTCACTTTTTCTCGGAGAGCTTTCTCTCAAAGTTCACGATCTACCGGCGTGTATCCTCCTTCATAATCAATGGATATGAGTGACATTGGCACTTCAACCATCGAGATTTTCAACTCACATCACTTGCCTCCTAACGAAGTACTTACACCCGAAGTGCACGATCTCTTGATGCATGTCCTTCACAACGGACGGTTGCGATCTACTTTGGGACTTCGGGATTTTGTCACACTCCACACTAGAAATCCTCCAAAGTGATTTTCCATTGCCTTCCTAGACATGGATCTAATGGTCAAGATCTTTTCCTATGATCTACAGTGTATATATCCTTCAGAAGTTTATGCCTCAACGCATTCCACTTCTCCCGTTTTTCGAACTCCGAAAGGATTCCAGGATAACCCTCCTACACCTTTTCTGGATCTGACAGTCGTAAGGAATTTCCTTTTTCCCAAACAGATCCTATGGCTCCAACACCCCAAGTGTTGAGCGCTCTCTCTTTGTGGTCAAATACCACACCAGCTATGGTTTTATTCTACCGATACTCCTCCTGAGCTTTGTAACATGGCCAAGTAACCCCTTAGCACTCAGAAACATTCTAAGGTTCAAAATTGGTTCCATCTGAACACCATTTCCACTCAAAACCTTGGGTTCAAAGACCACTTATCCAGCCCATCTAGGCTCAACATTGAAACCATGGGCTTTGATACCATATTTTAACGTCCCCGACCATCAACCCCACTGTCAAGCAATGCTACTACGCGGAAAATTCACATACATATAATATGCATTAAATAAAATTAACACATTTAACATAGAATTACTGCCATCATACAGACTTAAATAGAATTAACAACAATTCATTCATGCAACAGAATACATGATAATATTACAAGCATCACAAACATTCATTTTAATTGAAATTAAACACATAAAGATACTTATATTTGAAACTGTAGTAACTCCACCAACTACGTACAGACCTTCCACGAACCTCCCAGCCTTAGACCACACTACTCATCACGCTCAACAGTGGGTCACCCCCGACCTAGGACTAAACTCCACCCCGGGGAAGAGAATCCTAGACTAGGTTGAGGTTATAGGAAAACTGCATAGAGAAACCGAAATGATTATCTCCAGGAGCCTTCTTACGCCCACTACTCATGGACTCTCATTCCCCACATGCTTGTTCCACCCAGGAGTATACACCTTCACAAGCACATTCCATTGGTGCTTCACCTCCCTCTTTAGGTCTCGGCAACAGGCCGAATCAAGAATTATCAGATCTTTGTAGCTAGTCCTAGACTCTTTCTGGGAGAAAACCACTTCCCAACAAACTCTCTCACCTAGAGAGAGATGCTCACAGGCGTGAAAACCTGTCTCTTCAATCATGGGCCTGACAACCTGCTTCTTCAACCAGTTTCAACCCAATTCTCGCAAGGTGAGGATAACAACAACACAATTCCACTCAGGAAAAACAGAAAGCAACAACCCAAAGACAATTTGGGTACGGACTTGGCTTTGCAAGGGAAGATAGGTTGGGATCATAGGATACATAGGTGACATGGCTCAATCCACAGTTTTTCCACTAGTTTCAGGGTGTGTGACAAGGAATCAATGCAAAGGTCGAACAAAGACTCAAACGGTTTAGACAGAGGATGCGTCGGCTTCTCAGGAAAACATCACAGGTTGGCCTCATGGTTTCGAGTTTTAGAGATACGTCAGGTATGCAGAGATCAGACATAGAGGCCACACGGTTCAGACAACGGACGCAAGAATGGAGGACGAACCTCCATTATGGCTCAATTCTTGGGTTAAATTTCATCCACCTAGGCCGACACATGTCGCCCATGAATTTGCGTGCACTCCATCAAGTATGCGTTCCCTTTTTTCAGGAACTTAGGATAAAAATATACCTTTCACACCACTTTGGAATAATAATAAATTATTATTCTCAAGGACTTAATCCCCTAAGATTAGCCCCTCTTTCCAACCTTCCATCCCCCTTTCCCTTACCCACATGGTGGAAGCGTAGTGCCCCATCACTCTTTATTCGTGATCGGTCTGCACGCAACGATGTTTAATCTTTATTAATGTTATGCATAATTACATATACAAAAACAGGCTCCAGGCCTATAACACTTAGGCTCTCTGGCCTAATAAACACATAATCCCACCATCTTATCAATACTTGTCTCACCAGCCTACAAAACATGATTACAATTCATAATATAACTAGGGCACATCCTTGGGGTATTACACTTTCAGATCAACGACCAAGATTTACTTCGGCTATTTTTCCTCCTCCTTGTCCACAAACTTCCGAAATTGTGGATCTTATGCCACCTATCCTCCTTGATTATGGATGGAACCAAATAATTTCGGGACTTCAGGAATTTGACAAGTCCACTTCTCCTGTGCACAGAAGGGTTAAGTATCGCGCACTTACCTTCGGATCCAACGGTTGTTGGTCCTTCGCACTTAGAAATAAAAGATGGGATTTATTCCTCTCCTCTGCACTTCCTTTGTTCTACTGGATGTTGATCTAACGGTCCAGGATCCTCCCCACAAATGATCTAACAGTTTTTTTCGCTCCTCCTCCTAAGGTTTTGAATTCTTCTGTGTTGGAATATTTTTTCAACGCTCAAAGGCTTCACCCTTTGACCTTTCTCCTACGAGTCTGCCTCCTGGATCTCATCTTCACTCTCATAAGCATTATCTATTCTAAGCTTTAGGGATTATAACGATTATGTCTCCTATGCACTCCTTGTGTTATCTCTTATGAGATTTTTGGTTTACTCAGTCTCCTAAGGGTCTCAGCCCTTTTATTTCCTTTCAAATGAAAACTTCATGCCCTCTTGGCAACCTTCTTCTCAAAGCACACCTCATTGAGCATTTTATATAGAGTGTTCAACAAATCTATGAGTATCTTCCTCTGATACTCTTCTCCTTGAACTCGACAAAGATTTCTCTCTGTGCACACTTGCACGTGCTCAATTCCTTCTTGGAATAGCCCTACAGAGTTCTCATTGTGATGCAGGAGCATTGTACGCAACCAGCCAAGAAAGCACAAAGGTGGAAGACAACTGGAAAAGCACCAGTGCACATTTTGAAATGTTTTGAAAAATTAATGAATGGACATTAAATGTAATAGCTAGGGGAAGCATACTTACATTTAATTATAGATGTTGTAAACAGATCTTGAGCGATTGCTCTCATCTGTCGAATGTAATAGGCATTTAAGTTTGATTAATGTAAAGTAGGTAGATATGAATGTTAGATTAGACAGTTTAGAAGTATAGGAGGGAAAACGGATATAGACACCCTCACCCTTGTTTCATTGTAATTTTTTTGATGCTCATTCAGAATTCAGAGAGTTGTAGAGCTGGAACAGAGAGCTGTAGAGAAGAACTCATGTAGAGGAGCACTTGAGTTAATATATGAAACTTTGACTCAATTTTCATGGTGTTATGATACTTACTGTTTACATGGTATGCTTACAGTTGATTTGTTCCTCTGGTATGCATTTATTTCAATGTTGTGTTATGTGTATGATTTCATGTTGAGTGTATGAAGTCTGAGAGAGGAGAAGAATGAGTTTCAATTTTTTCTCTTTTTGAGAATTCTTGCAAGGAGTGCATTGAACGTCTGCAAGGTGTGCGCTAACGAGGGTCTGAGTTTTACCTCAGAAATCTCAGGAGAGATATTGTTTCTCTCATACTAGCTAAAGTGTAGGTGAAGCACAGAGCCGTGCAAGGTGTGTGCAGGCCAATTGAAGCCTTAGATTTTATAAATCCAGATGGAAGGTTAAAGGACTACTATTGCAAAGAATGCACAAGGTCAAAGACTCAAATAACCAGAGGTTATTTGAAAGTTTCTACAAGGAGTGCGAGCGGAGTTCCTTTTTGGAATCTTGAGTTTGCAAGTGAAAGATTAGGAAGGATAACACCTTTGAAGTGTTCAAAAGGGAGACAGAGATTGAAATTGTCTCATATAAGTTAAGTTCAGGAGGGAGAACATTGATTCGTTGGACATAAGTCATCGAGGAGTGCATCTGGTGGTCAGAATTCTCCGTGAAGAACTCGCGAAGTCGCGAGCACCGTAAGATCTAGAGGAGTTGTAAGGTGGTTAGGAGTTGGACGAACCCACCAACCTGATATCAAGAATCAACGTGGACTGTTGATCGTGGTCCGTTTGAGCCATCATATCATTTCGGAAATTCGGGATTCATAAGTTTGGAGTGCAAGCCAAAACCATTGGTCACTCAAATTCCCGAATCGCGAAAGGGATTATCAGGTGTGGGATTTCGGCATTTCAGTATTTCGGGGTTCAGCATTCTGAAAATTCTGATGACACGGAGCCGGGACACTTGACATTGAAAACCCTAAAGTCGTGAAACACGATGTGTCTCTAGAGTGGCATTTCAGTATTTCGGCATTTCAGAGTTGGGGAAGTAGAGGAGGTAGTGATATTGGAATCAAGAGTTTCAAACTCCCGGTACGCGGAATCTCGAAAAGGTTGCTATTTCAGAATTTGGGAATTGGTGCAACAGGTGATTTGGGGTCAAGATTCATGGACTCCCGGTTCACAAAATCTCGAAGAGGGAAAGGAAAAATTCCTTAAAAGTTGAAGGACAATAGTCATTGGGCACCAATCGGGTTTTGTAGTTTCGAGACTCAAGAGGTAGAGTTGCATGGTCAACGCAACTCTCGAAATCGTGAAGAGAGAAACTCTAAAAAGGTGGGTCCCAAGTCTCAGTTAGAGGGTACGTGTGCCAGAAGTAAAAGGAGGGGTCAAGCTTCGACGAAAATCCCGAAAGGCCATCGATCTTGCATTCCATGGGATGTTGAGCCCATTTTGGCATTCTGGAATTTCGGGGTTCGGGGAATTATAAGGGAAGAGGAACGATTGTTGGCTATTCTCTCAAAGTCCCGAAAGCCGAAACAAGTGGGTAACAAGTGGCATGTGTTCAGCACATTGAAGGAGTCAACCTTCGCTGACAATTGACATTTCGTCATTTTCCAAGAGCTATGGAAATACATCGGGACTCTCTAACTCCTGAAACCCGAAGTCCTTTGTGGCTTAAACAAAAGGTTTAATTAACCCTTGGCGTGGTTTTAGAGAATATCTTAAGAGGATCTCAGCCCGAGGGTAGGGGGTTTGCACTAGTTATGGTATCAGAGCTTGATCTTGTCTATATATTTCAGGAAAAAGGAGCTAGAGGAGAAGGAGTAGTCTGATACGCACCAGTCATGGTATCACAGAACAGAACAAATTCTTTGATTTCTGTAGTAGAGAGAAAAGAGGAAATTTTTACATCCATGTCACCGAGAAGAAGAGATAGGCCAATGCCTGATCCAGCAGTGGAAAGAGAAATGTGTGAGTTACGTGCCAGACTTGATGCTATGGAAATAAAACAGAGGCACACAGTCGACACTGGGAATATCAGTGAGGCTAAAAGTGAAAATGAAGCTAGAAATGAAGAAGTTGTAGTCGAAGATGCTGCAGATGAACGCCTATTCAAGGTTGTTGCAAGGATACATGCCAGAGAAAAAATGGACATTCCCATGTATGAGGGAAACTTAGATGTTGAAGAACTTCTAGACTAGATTAGAGCTCTAGACAAATACTTCAACTATGAGGATGTCGAGGAAGATAAGAAAGTCAAACATGCCATTACTAGACTTAAAGGGCATGTAACATTGTGGTGGGATGAACTGCAGGCTAACAGACGCTGCAAGGGCAAGAAGAAAATCAAAAGCTGGGATATAATGATTGCAAAGATGAAAGACAAATTTATACCTAGGGATTATCAAATCACTCTGTTTCAGAGGATGCAGAATTTGAGACAGAAGCTGATGTTAGTGAAAGAATACATTGAAGAATTCTACAAGATAAACATCAAAGAAGGTCATCGAGAAAGCGATGATGAAAAAGTTGCCAGGTATATGAATGGTCTGCGATATGACATTCAATATGAGATGGGCATGATGACCATTCAAAATGTGGAAGATGCTTATCAGATAGCTCTGAAATCTGAAGAGAAGTTGAGCCAGAAGCAAGGTCAAAGAGGCCGAGGTAGAAGTCAAGCTAGAGGCAAAACAATTGCCCAAGACAGAATTTAGAGACCTAAAGAAGAGGGAAAGAAACCTCAAACTCAACCTAAGAGAGGAGGAATCTCACAAGGAAGGAAGTATTCTGATAAAAATACTTTTCCTCGAGGAAGAGGAAGAGGAAGAGGCAGAGGAGGTGAAGTGAAATGCTTCGTCTGTGGAAAAATCGGACATAAATCCTATGAGTGTCCAGATAATAAGAAAGATGGTGGTGAAACTCACATTGCCGAAGCTCAAGGATGGAATGTTGAGGCAGAAGACGCTGAGGGATGAAGATCTTTGATGATGAGGAAAATTCTCTTGAAGCCAGAGAAGGAGGCAGAGAACCCAGCCCAAAAAAACAGTCTATTTCGGACTGCTTGCAAAACTAAGGATAGAGTATGCAAGGTCATAGTGGACAGAGGTAGCACAAACAATCTCGTATCTAAAGAGATGGTAGAAAAGCTGTAGCTGGATACTGTTGTACATCCAAGCCCATATAGAGTTTCGTGGATACAAAAAGGACATCAGGTAAATGTCACTAAACAATGTTTAGTTGAATTTAAAATAGAAGGATATAAAGATTAAATATTATGTGATGTAATTCCCATGGATGTTTGTCATCTATTGCTGGGTAGACCATGGAAATATGGCAGAAACGTAGTTCATGATGGGAGAAAGAACACGTACACCCTGGAGAAAAATGGTAGGACTCACATGTTGCTACCAATTAAGGATAAAGAGGTGAAAACAGAGATGAGAAACACTGTACTTCTCATGAGTGGGAAGGAACTTCTTGATGAGGTTAAGAAGAAGGAAGACACATAATTTACTGTGGTCAGGAAACCCAAAATTGTTTTAACCAGTATGAGAATAGATGATTTACCAGAAGAAATCGAGGAGTTGTTGGAAGAGTTTATTGATATAGTAGTGGATGAACTACCTTGTTCGTTGCCACCTATCAGGAGTATAAGTCATCATATCGAACTTATACCTGGAGCTAGTTTACCGAACAAAGCAGCATATCGGTTGATGTCGCAGGAAAATGAAGAAGTTAAGAGGCAGGTCTAGAATTTAATGGACAAAGGATTGATCCGAGAAAGCTTGAGTCCATGCACCGTTCCAATAGTTATCATCCCAAATAAAGACAGAGACTGGAGAATGTGTACATACTCAAGGGAAATCAATAATATTACCATCAGATATAGATTTCCATTACCAAGGATGGATGACTTGATGGATTGCTTGAGTGGAGCAAATTTTTTTTCAAAAATAGATTTGAAAAGAGGGTATCATCAAATTCGAATGAGAGAAGGCGATGAATGGAAGACAACATTCAAGATGAATGAGGGGTTTTATGAATGGCTTGTCATGCCATTTGGCTTAACGAATGCACCCAGTACTTTCATGAGGTTGATGAATGAAGTCCTGAAGGATTTCATTGGGAAATTCATCATTGTATATCTTGACGATATATTAATTTTCAGCAAGACAGAAGAAGAACACTTAAATCATCTAGTTGTAGTAATGAGGAGATTTCAGCAAGAGAAATTACTGATAAATATGAAGAAATCATCATTTATGAGGACAAAACTCTTTTATTTGGTTTTTTTATCTCTGCAAATGAACTGAAAATGGATTCGGAAAAGATAAAGGCGATTAAGAATTGGACATCGCCGAAGAGTATGTTTGAAGTTCGAATCTTCCATGGTTTGGCTAGATTCTATAGGAAATTCATCCGAAACTTCAGTGGAATTAGCGCACCAATGATGGATACAGTGAAGAAACGACACAAATCTTTTCACTGGACAGAGGAAGTAGAGAAGAGTTTCAATCTGCTGAAGAAGAAGATCATTGAGTAACCAATTCTGGTTTTTCTAGATTTTAGCAAGACATTCCAGGTCAGGTGTGACACGAGTGGATTTGCAATTGGAGCGGTCTTGAGCCAAGATGACAGGCCGATCACATATTTCAGTGAAAAAATGAATGAAGTGAAGATTAAGTACTCCACGTATGACAAGGAATTCTATGCAGTCATACAAGCACTGAAGAAATGGAGACATTATTTAGTTCCCAAGGAGTTTGTTTTGTACAACGATAATCACGCTTTACAATTCGTGACTCGACAGGAGAAGTTGAACCAAAAACATGCTAAATGGGTTGAATTCATGCAGAATTTTACTT
>JZKD02S0243704.1:139910-177486 GCA_000966675.3 Picea glauca | reverse complement strand
AACTGCTAACAAAGTTGTTGATGCTTTGAGCAGGAAATGTTTTCTTATGCAGGAATTCAGAGTCAAGACTTTGGGTTTTGATAACCTCAAATAAATGTATAGGGATGACCCAGATTTTAAGGACCCATATGAGGCATCTGAGAATCCAATTCTCAGGGATAGAGGCCAATGGACTGAATACATGATCCAGGATGGATTATTGTTTAGGGGAAATCATCTATGTATTCCAAAATGCTCCATGAGGGAGAATTTGCCGAAGGAAAAACACAGTGGAGGATTGGTCAGACATTTCGGTCATGACAAGACATTCTCAAAGTTGAACGGCTCATATTTTTGGCCAGGGATGAGGACAGATGTCAAGAAATTTGTAGAAAGGTGCAAAATTTGTCAGCACACAAAAGGAAAAAGGCAGAACGCAGGGTTATACCAACCATTACCCATACCGGAAAGGCCGTGGGACACAGTGAGCATGGATTTTGTATTGGGACTTCCAAGGACACAGAGAGGATATGATTCAATCTTTGTGGTAGTCGACAGATTTTCAAAAATGGCACATTTCATACCATGCCAGAAAACCAGTGACGCAACTTATATTGCGAACCTGTTTTTCAAGGAAATCATCAGACTTCACGACTTGCCAAGGAGTATCGTTTCTGATCGAGATACCAAGTTCGTAGGGAATTTCTGGAGGACCTTATGGAATAAGTTGGGGACAAGTTTGTCTTTTAGCTCAGCATATCATCCTCAGACGGATGGATAGACAAAAGTCGTGAACATGAGCTTGGGAGATTTGCTAAGGAGCTGAGTGACTGAACACCATAGTCAATGGGATCACATTCTGCCATAGGCGGAATTTGCTTACAATGATTCACTCAATAGAAGCACAAGGCAGAGTCCATTCTAGATTGTGTATGGAATGCAACCAATGGGGAGTTTCTGAATTGAAATATTTGGAACAAAATGAATTCAGGAGTGCTAGTGTAGAGAACTTTGCAGAAGGAATGAAGGAGCTTCGCAGTCGAGTTAAGGAGCGATTGGAGGGTTCAAGTCAAGAATACAAGCGGAGAGAAGATCAACACAGGAGAGAACTTCAATTTGAAGTTGGTGATCTGATTCTTGCGCATCTGAGGAAGGAGAGGTTCCCAAGGGGAACGTATAACAAGCTGAAGATGAAAAATATTGGACCATGCAAGGTCATAAGGAAATTTGGGGCAAACGCATATGAGATTGAATTACTCGATGGGGTCAAAATCTCACCAATATTCAATGTTGCAGATTTGTACCCTTACATAGATGGAGAATCAGGAACAGAGGATGAGCAGGAAAAAGTTCAATGGACAAAACAAATGCCTGTAGATGAAAATCCACAGATGGAATGCATAATTGACAAAAGGATTAGCAAAATGACTAGGAGGAAAGAGTATTTTGAATACTTGGTCAAGTGGAAAGGACATCCAGTTGAAGATGCCAGTTGGGAAGATGAAGAAGCAATTCATAGGCATGGACAGACCGTGCAAGAGCTCATGAACATGGGTTCATGAAAATTTTAAAGCAAGGGAGTATGATGCAGGAGCATCGTATGTAGCCAGCCAAGCAAGCACAAAGGAGGAAGACAGCTGGAAAAGTACCAACGCACATTTTGAAATGTTTTGAAAAATTAATGAATGGACATTAAATGTAATAGCTAGGGGAAGCATACTTACATTTAATTCTAGATGTTGTAAACAGATCTTGAGTGATTGCTCTCATCTGTCGAATTTAATAGGCATTTAAGTCTGTTTAATGTAAAGTAGGTAGATATGAATGTTAGATTGGATAGTTTAGAAGTATAGGAGGGCAAACGGATATAGATACCCTCACCCTTGTTTCATTGTAATTTTTTTGATGATCATTCAGAATTCAGAGAGTTGTAGAGATGGAAAAGAGAGTTGTAGAGAACAACCCATGTACAGGAGCACTTGATTTAATATATGAAACTTTGACTCAATTTTCATGGTGTTATGATACCTACTGTTTACATGGTATGTTTACAGTTGATTTGTTCCTCTAGTATGCATTTATTTCAATGTTGTGTTATGTGTATGATTTCATGTTGAGTGTATGAAGTCTGAGAGGGGAGAATAATGATTATCAATTGTTTCTCTTCCTAAGAATTCCTGCAAGGAGTGTAGTGAATGTCCGCAAGGTGTGCATTGATGAGGGTCTGAGTTTTACCTCAGAAATCTCAAGAGAGATACTGTTGCTCTCATCCCAGCTGAAGTGAAGGTGAAGCAAAAAGCCGTGCAAGGTGTGCGTAGGCCAATTGAAGCCTCGGATTTTATAAATCCATAAGGAAGGTTGAAGGACTACTATTGCAAAGAGTGCACAAGGTTGAAGACTCAAATAACCAGAGGTTATTTGAGAGTTGTTGCAAGGAGTGCGAGCGGAGTTCTTTTTTGGAAGCTTGAGTTTGCAAGTGAAAGCTCAGGAAGGATAACACCTTTGAAGTGTTCAAAAGGGAGACATAGATTGAAATCGTCGCATAGAAGTTAATTTCAGGAGGGAGAACATCGATTCGTTGGACATAAGTCATCGAGGAGTGCATCTGGTGGTCAGAATTCTCCGTGGAGAACTCACGAAGTCGCGAGGACTGTAAGATCTAGAGGAGTTGTAAGGTGGTTAGGAGTTGGACGAAAGCACCACCCTGATATCAAGAATCAACGTGGACTATTGATCGTGTTTAGTTTGAGCCATGAGATCATTTGGGGAATTCGGGATTCATAAGTTTGGAGTGCAGACCAAAACCCTTGGTCACTCAAATTCTCGAATTGCGAAAGGGATTATTAGGTGTGGGATTTCAGCATTTCGGTATTTTGGAGTTCGACATTATGGAAACTCTAATGACAAGGAGCCAAGACACTTGACATTGAAAACCCTGAAGTCACGAAACGCGATGTGTCACTAGAGTGGAATCCCGGTATTTTGGCATTTTGGAATTCGAGAAGTAGAGGAGGCAGTGACTTTGGAATCGAGAGTTTCAAACTCCCGGTACACGGAATCCTGAAAAGGTTTCTGTTTCAGAATTCGAGAATTGACATGATAGGTGATTTGGGGTCAAGAGTCGTGGACTCCCAGTTCGTGAAATCCCGAAGAGGGAAAGGAAAAATTCCTAAAAAGTTGAAGGACAATAGCCATTGGGCACCAATCGGGCTTCGGAGTTTCGGGACTCAAGAGGTAGAGTTGCATGGTCAATGCAACTCTTGAAATCATGAAGAGAGAAACGCTGAGAAGGTGGGTCCCAAGTCTCAGTTAGAGGGTACGTGCGATGGAAGTAAAAGGATGGGTCAAGCTTCGGCGAAAATCTCGAAAGGCCATCGATCTCGCATTCCATGGGAAGTTGAGCCCATTTCGGCATTCCGAAATTTTGGAGTTCGGGGAATCAGAAGGGAAGAGGAACGACTATTGGTTGTTCGCTCAAAGTTTCGAAAGCCGAAACTAGTGGGAAACAGGTGGCATGTGTTAGACACATTTAAGGAGTCAACCTTCACTGACAATTGGCATTTCGACATTTGCCAAGAGCTGTGGAAATACATCGGGACTCTCCAACTCTCGAAACTCGAAGTCCCTTGTGGATTAAACAAAGGTTTTAATTAACCCTTGGCATGGTTTTAGTGAATATCCTGAGTGGAACTTGTTCCGAGGGTAGGGGTTCTACACCACAGTGACTCTATCTCTCTTTGAACTCAACACATAGTTCTTTCTGTGAACTCCTTGCACTTATAGTGATGAAGGTTTGACTGTATCTCTCTTGAGATTATCTGAGGTTAACTTACCTCTGTCAACGCACTCCTTGCGGACAATGTTCACTGCTTGCACTTGAAAAATCAAAGAAGAGAAACAATTGAAACTTATTCAATACTTTACCAATTTACGCCTTCAAACCAATCTAATTTAATAAAACATTCAGATTTCATTTTCTTTCTGATCTCTTCTCTGCTCTATAATCATTTTCGGGCACTAGCCCCTTTCTCTCAGTCCCCAACCCATGAAACCATGGGTCATGACCAAGTGCTAGATCAATAAGCACTTACTCAGGCCTTCGACCTTCAACTTTGGAATATTTCCAAGCACCACACAACAATTTCTCAGAGTTCTAGATTATCGAACTCGCGAAGTAGGGCAGATCATCAGCCCATGTCTACCTAACATCCAATGATTGACACTTACTATGGAACCTCAGGTGTCTGATTTCCGAGTCTTCAAGTCTTCACTACTTCGAAGCTTCAGAGGATCTCACATCCACACATATGAAATGTTAATCTTCGAACATTCCCAATCACCTTTGGTGATGTCATTACATCACATCACTTCACGTTTTCCAATTGCGGGGGCATACGGTAGCAGTTTGGAGTAACCTGCCTTTCGTCCCACAATTCTTCTGACACTGACACGTAACCCCTCGGTGAAACCATGGTTTGTATTGCAGGACCTCCTTCGATAATTAACTCCTGTAAAACTTGGGCCCCCGCAATGCCTCTTGGCCGTTGATCTTGATGTATCATGATCAATGCCAGTGTGGGTCCTCCAACCTTTAACTTTGTTATGTAACCTCAGCCCCACTAGTCATGTTCATACGGAAAGCCACATAGCGGAATAATAGTGGCTGAGATGTGGCCCATTTGGATGGGTGACATGCGTCTCCTTCCAAATTCCATTTCAACCTTCCACGGGTTTGAAACCCACTGACATGTGGCACACATCCCATGTTTCCATGTCCATACAAGTGATGTCATCATGACTCACTGCTTCTTCTCTTTGGGAGGTTTCACCCTTCCCTACTGCATTTGACCTTTTAACATTGGCTTGATCCAACGATCAAGCTCTCCTCTCCAGATCTATGGTGTAGATCCACTTCGGAGCTTTAGGCTTCAACCCTTCTCTTGTTTCTGGAATCAGACTTCATTGAAGTCACGAAGTACGAAGGGATTTCGGGCTAAACCTTCTACACCTTCCTAAGATCTGACGGTCGTAAATGATTTCCCTTCCTTCCGAACAGATCCTACAGTGCAGAACATACTATGTTACTCTGCGGATTTCCAAAAGAATTCATGGCTAACTGCCTTGCAACATTACCAAATCTGACGGTCGTGAAGGATTATCCTTCTCCCGAATAGATTCTAAGGTCCACATTACTCTGTGGACCAACACCACTTATGTCGTGGTTTTACAATACCGCTACTCCTCCTGAGTTTCGTAAAACGACCAAGGTAACTTCTTGGCACTCAGGAAGGTTCTGAGGTTCAAAATTGGTCCTCCATACACAATTTCCTCTTGAAACCTTGGGTCCAATAACCACTTATCCAACCGATTCAGGATCAATGTTTGAAACCTTGGCTATGAACTTGAAGTTTTTCCATTCCGACAACAATTCTTTTCCAAAACGTTTTCTTCAACTACCACTAACATAGCCCATCTAGGCTGAATGTTGAAACCATGGCCTTGATACCAATTTGTAACACCCCCACCCACCAATAGGCTAGGCAATGAAACTACCGAGATTCTTCACTTAGCTCAGATACCAAACTATAGCATCGTCGACCCTCCACAAAGACCGATTAATGCTACCACTGCGCAACATTCACACACACACACACACACACACACACACACACACATATATAACATGCATTTTAATCGAAATAAAACACATAACACAGAGTTACTATTACCATTCAAATTCAAACAATATTAAAAGTAAATCCACATGCAACGAAACACATGATAACATTCAAGCATTAGTAGCACAAACATGCATAACATATAACTTAAGCGCAGACTAATACTTATCTTTTAGTTGGAGTAAATCCACCATCTATGTGTAGACCTTCCACAAACCTCCCAGCCATAGACCACACTTCTCATCACGCTCAACAGTGGGTCACCCCCAAGCTAGGACTAAGCTCCACCTAGGGAAAGGGAATCCTAGACTAGGCTGAGGTTACGGGAAACTGCACAATGCAACTGGAAGGACTCTCCAAGAGCCTTATTACTCCCACTACTCACGAACTCTCCTTCCCCACATGCCTATTCCACCCAGAATTATACACCTTCACAAGCACAGTCCATTGGTTACTTCACCTCCCTCTCTGGGTCTCGACAATAGGACGGATCAAGAATTCTCAAAGCTTCGTAGCTGGTGCTAGACTCTCTCTAGGATAAAACCACTTCCCAACAAACTCTCTTACCTGGAGAGAGTTTCTGAGAGGCCTGACAACCTGCCTCTTCAACCACAACCACCTCCCTCACCTGGAGAGAGTGTTGCACACAGGCCTGGCAACCTTCTTCTTCAACTCCATTATCTCACAAGGAGGACAATAGCAAGGCTCGACAAGGAATAAACAATGACAACAAGCCACACTCAGCCAAGGAACTGCATGGATACAACATCCAATATTTATGACACACACGAAACATAAAAATATGTGATACTCGAGCTTCACTGAAGACACATATCAATCTGTCTGTTTTCCCCACAGGTTTTAGGGTGCATGACCAGGAAGCAATGCAGAGGTCAAAACATAGATACAAAATGGTTTCTCGCGAAGGATTTCAGCGAACTCAGGTCGAGTATGGAAGAATGGATGTGCAATCCCCAACGTGGTTTGGCTCACGGGTTACTGATTTTTAGAGGTGCATGAGGGTATCGAGAGATCAGTTTCCCCGCAAAACAGGATAGCCAGTGGATGCTAGAATGGAGGACGAACCCCCAACATGTCTCAACTCATCAGCTTTAACTGCATGCGCCCAAGTCGACACTTGTCTTCCTGGAGCTACATGCACCACATTTTCATTTGTTCCCTTTCCTAGGAACTTA
The DNA here is from genome assembly GCA_000966675.3 of Picea glauca. NCBI lineage: Eukaryota > Viridiplantae > Streptophyta > Pinopsida > Pinales > Pinaceae > Picea > Picea glauca. Next base: position 170,633 of record JZKD02S0243704.1, on the reverse strand, counting down.
GGAAAGAACTCATCAATTTTCCACCTTAGCCTTCAAGAAATAATAATAAATTATTATCACCTTTAGAGGTAAGCCCCCTATCTTAACCCCTAGGCCCACACACTTATCCTCCTCCCTTACCCAACCTTGTGGAATCTTAGTCCCCCATCACTCTTTCTTCGTGGTCGGTCTACACGCAACGGTGTTTATATTTTATTAATGATCTACATAATTAAATATACAAAATCAGGATCCTAGCCTTTAATAGCTAGGCTCTCCGACCTAGTAAACACATAAGCCCACCAACTTATCAACACTCGGCTCACTAGCCTACAAAACATGTTTACAATTTTTATATACAATTGGGGCTCGTCCTTGGGGATATTACAATTGTGATGTTAGCCCCCAATATTCAAATAATTATTTTTTCTCTCCCATCCTTGCATCCAAAATGAAAACCCCATTCTTTTTTGTTTAAGATCACTCTACTTAATTTATTCATTGATAATTGTTTCTACATATAAACACAAAATATCTTATTTGAATGTGATTAGGGTTTGTGTTGCTCATCCATTGCTTATATTTGTAAAACAAATCTTTCTTTTCATATTCATATCTTCAACATGCATTTTTTTAGTCATTTACTCTTCAATTAGATTGACCTACTATCAAAAAATAACAAAGAGATAATTATTATATCTTACAATGACGATAACCTTTTTTGAAAAAAAATACTTCACCTTCCTATAAATAGTATTTGCTTCCTCTTATTTGTTTTCTTGATAGATAGTTGTTAATATTGGAAAATGACCCTTGTCAACCACACAAGATTACCCAATTAAAGGGTCCGATTATAATTTTATCCATCAAAATGGAAATCCCTCTTATTATGGCCCAACTACCATATGCCATGTAAAATGTTTTGTTATGCTCTCTATCTAATTTAATTTTAACTAACCAATTATGTAAAATGAAGGAATGCAAATGAAGATGATGTGAATGTGGGGAATGAAATATAGAAAACTATATCCTAATTAAATAATAAAGAGAACAAGATCTGAAAATGTAACTTATAACAAGGAGAATAGTCCCATTGTGATCATAAATGAGCGTGATTTATGCCCTTGCAATTTTTTCTAGAAGTGAAATGATCCAATTTTTAAGAAAACTTCTTTGTCACAAATCTAGTTAGTAACCAAGCTAAATCAAATGTTATTAGACATATAACAAAAGGGAGAATATTCCCCTAGTGAGTTATACTCATAATAAGTGATCTTGAGCAACCTAGAATATTCCCAAGTCATCAAGAGGATCCATGTTTCCTATCATATGTTAGAAAGCATAGAGTAAGTGAGAGAAAACATCATAAAACTATAATAGTCAACAGGTTAGAATTCTCACGCTAACAAGAACTAAGAGAATTAGGAAATGTGAGAATATTCCCAAGACAAAACACATATTTTTGCATGAGTATAAATTCACTAGCTAAAAATAGTATTGATTAAATTATATAGGAAGATATATTATAGTTCCAAAAGGATCACCATTTTATTGAAGGTAATGGTTCTATTTATAGGTTTAGTTAGTCACCCATGTGACCGAGGTGGATATCAGTGGCCACCCACCTCTTCCATTGACTCAACATAATTCTCCATTTTGGAAATTTTATTATTTCTCTGTTTATGTCCCCGATAAGGTTAGGGTATAGAAAAGTGGGTCTCAAGTTAGTTTCACTTGGGGATGTTTTCTCTTGCTATCCCAAGCATCCTCCCATAGAGGAATAAAATATATATTATGGAGCATGAGATCCTTTGAATACATTTCTTGAGGAATCCCTCGAGCCACAAAGGAATAATATGATGTACAACTTCATCGAGATCCTTCAATCATTGTTGATGGCAAGTGAGGTACCTTAAAAAATAAGCCATTTTAGTGGTGCAACGACCTTCAAGGTACAAGTTAAATTTTATATCCCTTTATTTGAATTTCATATAAATGCATATACTTTGGAGAAATGGTTAAATATGTTATAGGTTTATTACTATGTTCAATAAAAAATTGTCATAAAAAATGTATCCTTCATGCTCCTTAAATCCCTTCCCTATGTCAAAGATTCATGGGAAATTTATTAGGAGAGACATAATGAAGATGGGTGTATAAAATTCAGGATAACACCCACTTAGGTATCCTTTTTTGATTCCCTCAAGGAGGAAATGTGCCTTGTTGGAAAATATGATTACCATTACATGATATGGGTCACTCTATGTCATGAGAGGGACTAGATAGTGTCACAGTACACCAACATCTTCCATACCTTGCGATCAAAAAGGGGTATTAGAGACATCGAGAGGCCCCAATTTTGAAGTATCACAATGGACTATATAGGTACATCCAAATAGACATGGATTTCTTGGACATATCCTCATTGGGAGTCACTTATCAATATACTTTCAAAATTGAGTAGAAATTTAAGGAGCGGAATAAGTGGGACTTCAGGTATGAAAATATCCTAGAACATAAGCATGATAAAAGGTGGACCTATCTCACATAACAAGTTATAGAGAACTAATATCCAACATCAAGACAACTAGTCCAATATGTAGGCAAAGAAGGGTAACATGAAGTTGAACAAAGACACTATAAAGTGCTACGAGTTTCACAAAATCCCTTGGTACGACACTAATGAATGTTGCTCAAAAAATTCATTGTTCGTTGAGCTTAAAGAAAAAGAGTTGAACTGTAACTGATCAATATTGAATAATTGTATTGTTTCTCATCTATCTCGATCCTTTTAGAGTGGAAAAAATTAGAGGAATCATCTTGGAGGGCCATTTTAGTGGCAAGTCCCAGTTTGGAAAATTGGGATCTGGAACCTTACAGGGACATTTTGACACATCACCCAAAATATTTTTAGGTTGAAAATTTATGAATGTAGTTCCAACCCTATGGTTCTATTCTACACATTGAGACCTTTCCATCGGTGAAAACATCGTGTCAAGTGGATCTCGTATGAAAAAGTTATTCCTCCCTCAAATTGATTTACCGTGTTGACCACCATGGTACGATAGGATGCCATGTCAAACCCCAATACTCATGCATATGGGGCTAAAAACATGAGGTATTTCAAGAATATTATATAAGGTTCAAAATCATACTGCATTTGAGGGTTGAGAAAGTAAACAACCTATCCTAAGATGGCTATTAGAATATGTTAAATACTGAGCCACTAGGAGGAGAAGGGGTTCCATTCTTTTGCATTGTATCTTGTTCCATAGCTGAGAAAAACATATGAGAGTGGTATTATTTGAGAATAATAGAGGAGGGATATTTTATAGAATCCATACAAGCCACGAGTCAAAGGAAACTCCACATAGAGTGTCTCTTTCTTTGTACTTGCATCATTTTTGTACCAAAGAAAAGAAAGCAGAGAAGCCTCACCTTCTAGTTGTGTTTTCTCCCATATTAGGTTTCTTAGGTCATATCTTGTGTTTATTCATGGATGATGTGATTGTATTTTATTTTTATCTATTTCATCCATAAGCAGACAACCAGTAACTAAATATTCTCCATATCCAAAGGAAAAATAACCTTAATAATAAATATTTTCAGTGTTTTATTAGATCTTTTGTGATGAACGTTTATAGTGGAATATCCACAATAGTTTACATATCATATTGGTATCAGAGAATTCTTTTCTTTTGGGTATTTGTGGGAAGTTGCAGTATCTAACAATTGACTTAATGTGAATTCATAAAAACCCTAGCCATGGAAGACGATTATGTTCATAATAACCCTCTAGATCCAGCAAAAGGAGATTTTAGCAGTTGGAAGCACAAGTTTTCAACATTAGTCGTAATATGAACATCCTCATGGAAGCTCTAGAAGCAATATCAGACCGTCAGAGATTATGGAGGCTCTAACTCAGAGAACATATCTGAGGGGAAATTAGAAGATCATGAAGACTTAGGAAAGGAGTCCCAGAAAGAATCTAAGAAAGAGAAATTGAGTTCGAGTTCCATGAACCCTTCACAATCCATATTCAATATGGGAAAAAAAGTGGACATAAATCCATACCAAGGTGAGATTGGTGCATTAAAATTGAATCATTGGTTGCAACAACTAGAATTTTATTTTAGCATTCACCATATACATGAAGGGAAAAAGATTTCATTTTCTAGATTGAATTTAGAGGGACATGCTTTAACCTAATGGGAAATCCACATGAAATTTTTTATAATGGAAGGTGATCCTCCAATAACTAGGTGGGATTATTTCAAAACCCTCAAAAAGTCCCAATTCTACCCTATCATATATGTAGAGGACTAATGGATCTTGTGGCACTACTTCAGGTAGAGGTAGCGGAAAATTGTACATGAGTACACCACTAAGTTCATAAAGATGGACTTCATGCTGTGTATCTTTCCCAAGAACCCAGATGTAGTCCTCAAGTATCTAGGGGGTTTACATAGTTATATACCAAATTAGGTGATGCTCTTCAAGAAAAGGATAGTGTATGAGGTGTACGTATAGGAACAATACCTAGAAAATATCAGCCAAAAGAAAGGGAATTCAAGTGGTTCAAATCCGAAAGAGAATCACAAATATTCTAAGGAGGGGAAGAAGAAGTGTTAAGGGGAAAAACATAAGAAGACAACAACCACTATACATAAGTGAAAATATCCCAACAACCATTGCAATCATTGCAACATTCATGGCCACACTGAGGAAAAATGTTGGAAACTACACCTAGAGTTGAACACAAAGAACTACAAGAAGGGAAGAAAGAAAAAGAACCTTATAGCCACATATTCAGGAAATTGTGTTGAAAGTAGCTTGGATGTGGATGAAAATATTGTCTGCACATCTATGTATAAGGAGGTGAATATGAGTAGCCTTCATAACTAGGAAGAGAAGGACATGACCAAACTCTTACAAATTGTTGGGCACAGGCCCATTTTGGAGAATAAAGCACAAACAAGGAAAAGACAACTGGCAGGAAAAGCACGACGTGCAAGGTAAATGCACATGTAGAGGAGGAAATCATATGAGGCACGCATGCAAGAATACCTAACCATGCTAGGGTTAGTGTTTTGGTAAGAAGAAGTAATGGTTGGTAAGCCAAAAACATATATAAATAGGCAGCTAGGAGGTCTAGGTCGGGGTTTTCAGTTGGTTACTTTGTTGTTGGTAATTGTTACTATGTTGTTCGAAGACTAAAGGACTATAATTCTAATCTATTTTGTAATTTTTTGAGTTGAGGAGAGAAAATAAGGTATATATTAAGGGTTAGATCACAGGATGATGAGCCTGGTGTGATCTAGTCTGCCTCATTATAGATCTTGACCTGTTTTGATGGAGAGTTGTAATGCATGAGGTGTTGTAGTTTTGGAAAAATAATAATAAATGAGTAGAGAAGCCAAATATTTATGGACGTAGCCTGGGAGGGGTGAACCACAGTAGATCATGTGTTGTTTGATTGAGTATTGATTATTTCCTTTACTGTTAATGATTAGATGTTAAACAAATGCATGAATCATTTAGTTAGATATGTTACTTTGCATGCATGAATAAGGATGACATATTAATAAAGATGAGATGAATGTTAGATTAAACAAATAAATATAAAAGAGTTTAATCCCATATCTCTACTCATTCCTAGGCTACAAGCACTTGAGCATTGTAGCCACCCATAAAAATTATCTCGAGTGAGGCTGCGCAATGCATTGTGTTGCCTCTTGGTTTACCAGGAGGGTCGATAGTTTTAAGGGGTTTTGTTGGAAACCATAGTAGATCTGAACCTGGGTCAACTCTAGAATGGTAGAAAGAGTGTAATTCAAACCAACAAATGGTTTCGTTGTTGGTTGGAACAAAATGGGATTGAGTGAATGAGATCATCTGAAGAATTGGAAAAAAAATGTCAGATCAAGTGAGTAAATGTTAAAAGAATGAGAATATAAAAGGGGATTTTTAGACCATGGAATCCAATGAAGGACAATATCAAGAGCTTGTTGAAAACAAAGGAGCTGGAATTTGCACAGAAATATAATAGAAACCTGAAGTTAACACTGCGTCAATATTTGGACAAATACGTATTTAGTGACTTGCATCAAGTATTTTTCTGTAATTTCCCACATGTGTTGTAGGAGTGGATATTTAGGTTGAAATAAAACCACTCTACAAATTGGATCAAGAAACTAGAGTGGAATTCTGTGGCGATCGTGCAGTTACAACAAGTTGACAATAAATTTGCACGCACAGTAGATTTTTGGTTAGAAGCATTGTTGCAGGATTTATCACAGAATTTGCCGTAGATACTACAAAGTCTTACATCGCAGCAGAACAAGATTTTTAAACATCATTTTGGTCACCTCATTGATCAACTAACAACATGTGCTTATGTTCCCTGAAAATATTAGAAGAGACTTTCTCCATGAGGAAAGTAATTTGTTTTTCCCCTTTCAAAAACTATAACAACGAAGGTCGTTGCACCCTGTTGTATGCATGGGGTCTGACGATGCCTGATCGTCGCATTCTACACTAAAACTAGATTGTGACTTCATCGCATGTTGCTTGTGCATAGGGTGCGATGATGCTTAAGAAAAGGAAAAGTCAAAATTCATGAATGTTCTAGAAGGGAATCTTCTAGAAGATGAGGTGGCCTTCGATCGGTTTGGAACTTACTCGCTTCTCTGATTTAGTGGGATCATCCTAATCTCCTCATCCATATCTCTTTCACACTATATAAAGAGGTATCTCTCATGGAAAAGGATAAGGTTGAATAGGATAAGATTTGCATGGAGAGTTCTACTACAAATTATGCTTGAGAGATTTGCTTTAGTTCTCCAAGTCAAATTGTGGATCTTCTTCATCCAAGGCATTGGAGAAAAGATGTGTGTTTTGGAGAAAAGATCCATTGAAAGGGGATATTGCAACATCAAGGAATGGGTTGTATTCTTCACTTTCCATTTAATATAATGAAACAATAAATTTCTTCCCTATAAAAGTGTTTTAACTTTTATTGTATAAGTCCTTGATCTTATACATAGAATTCATTGGAATATATATATATATATATATATATATATATATATATATATATATATATATATATATATATATCTTTGTTCCATCTCTTTGTTGTCTTGTTGATATGAAAACTTGGTGAGAATATTCCTACATCCAAACCTTCAAAATAAGACATTTTACTGACGTGATTGCATGTGAATAAGGGAAATAGGGTTAATTAAAAATGCCTCATTAATGAATACATTAACATGAGAGCATCAAATTGTCAAAATTATTGTGCATGTTTATGCAAATAAAACTCTACTTAACCAAGGAAGAATGCATCCATAAACACACATAAAACATAGACAACAATGTGATAACAGATTTCACCAGAACCCCTGGCTACGTCTCTAGGTTCATGAATCCCTTGAACCTGCTTTATTGATTATGCTTCAAAAGGGCTACATAAATTAGCCTACAACATGTTTCTCCTTTACAAAGACATCCTTTGAATCAATAATCTCTCAATAATCTTTCCACAAGCTATTTCATTTCTCTCCTCCTCTTCTTGATCCCCAAGAAGGGTTTATATAACATCTCCATCTCAACCACATCAAGATTTTCATGGAGATAATATCTCTCAAGATCCCCTAAATTAGGATCTTGGCATATCTCAAGGTATTGGTTTGAGAATATCTCTCAACTATCCATGAAGATCTCAACTCTCCTTAGGACTCTCCTTGAGACTAGGGATTGAAAGCCAACATGGATTTTCACCAAATAATACGTTTTAAATAATGAAAAATACATCATTATGAGAACCCTATTTCATGTATTAAGCATTTTACAAATTCCATTTTCCCCCTAAATATGAACAAGACATATATCTAGCATGTGAAGTCCAATTGACTTCATTCGAAATGCATCATAAAGCTCACTGTGAGCTCTTTGTTCACTGGGCAATGTTGGAAATATTTGAAGCCAAATGAAAATGTGTCGACTGTGAAGATCCTCCTGGATCAACAAAGGAAGAAAATATTGAGAATGCAGGAGAAAGAGGAAGGGATATCAAAGGGAGAAGACGAATTTGGAGTTTTACACAGTGGGAAAAGGTACAATAAGTTGAGAATTGTAGATTAAGAGATAGTAGCATAGTGAGTACCCAAAACATCGTGAAAATATCTGTATCATAGAAGTACAATAGACAAGAGGATAATACAAATATATCCAGTTTAGTCCAGTGATAGAAGAACCAGTAAGTCCTTCCCCAAACGAGTCCTGGGTCGAAACAAAAACCTCATGTGTGTCACTTGAATCTAAGACAATGTTTGAAGACCTCTCCAGAGAATTTTTAATTAGTAGAGGAAGTTAGAGAAATAGTAACTAGATAAGTAGTAGTTGTACAATTAATCAAAATCAAGCAGGATCACTAGGAAGAGGTCCCACACCTAACAATACGGTAGGCGTAGATAACAAACTAAGATTACCATATTTCAAAGGAATTGGATTTGAAGATCCAAAACAACATATGTTCATATGTGAAACCATTTGGACAAAAAAGAATGTCCATGATGATGGTGCAAAAATCACACAATTGGAAAAAACCCTTAGAGGACGAGTGTTATTTTGGTACATGAATCTCAAAAGTACCACACCACTAGGTAAAACAAGGAAATTATCAAAGATCACACAATCATTATTAAAATAATTCAAGAAACCAAAGTATCAGTCGTAGTACATTACCGATCTCAAGGAGATCAAACAAGTACAAACTTAGTCAGTATGGGAGTTCGATCATAGATTCAAAGATGTGATGGGTAAATTGACCTTCCAAATACTCTATCAACAACATAGAGAGTGTTTCATTGAGGGATTAATACCTCACATTCGTAGTCCTTTAATACAACAAAAGGTTTTTTCGCAGTTGAAGGCGTTGGAAATTGTTGTGAAGTTGGAAGCCTCTCTAGTTGGAGATAACAGTGGAATCGAGCATATTCAGAACCAACTAGCTGCATTAACAATTCAGTTGGTATAAATCACAAAGGGGAAATAGAAACGAGAAAATGTATGGTGCACCAAGTGTAGGATTGAAGGTCACTAGAAAGACAAATGTCCAACCTTTGCACAGTACTTAGCATCTAGAGCACCAAACCCACTACCAAGAGGACAATACTATGAGATATGAAAGAAATGGAGACATAACCCCCCTGAGTACCAGTTATTACAAAAATACCAAAGTACCCAGAGAATCTTATTCTATAATTTTTGCAAATCACTGGGACATAAAGACAGGGATTGTCATGCATTCGATCTAATGAGGGAGCGCACATCATATATGTACAAGATTCAGGAGGATAATGTTGTGAGAGAAGGGGGAGGCCAATATAATAATCAAAGAGGATTTAATCAAGTGAACTGAGTTTAGTTTTGGTATGGGTTGAGGCAGAACAAAATTTGGGAGAGGAGGAATATCGCCCATAATATTCTATAAATGTAACCAACCAGGACACCTAGCTCAGGATTGCTAAAATCCTTGCACAACATTCACTTACTATCGGGTGCTACAACATGCAAAAAAGGATTGTCCACAATTTCTGGAAAAGTGGAAGGCCATAGGTACTCAAAACCATAACCTAAACATTCAAAATATATCATCGGAGATAATGTATGAAGGATCCAAAATTGCATTTGTCACCCATGGAGGAACCAAAACAGAGACAGATGCAATCAATGGAAGGAGATAGGTTGAGAAATGGGTAAATAAATCAGTAGTACCCATGCCAATATTTGATCCATGAGACGAAAAAGAGACCTATTATGAGCGAGGAACTATTATGACGAGAGTGGGAAGCATCAACATATTATACACCACATATGGTAGATAGATCTCCCACTAATGACCAAGCCATGACCAAAGGATCGTTGGAGAAGGTAAGTACCTTATAAAAGTTTTTGAAGATCTTCCTAGAGCTGGTCCAAGATGAAAACACATTGGATACATTATTCTCTATGATCGATCAATGCGCTCAAGGAAAGGAAATCCCTACTGAAAACAAAGTAGTGAACCAGCTATTACACAAGAAAAGAACCAATGGAGATTTCAAGTTCAACACACAGAATGAAGAATATGAAAAAGACAATGTGATCTTAGAATTGGGGTCTGATGTGAACATGTTACCTAAGAAAACATGGGAAATGATTGGTAAACCAAATTTAGTTTGGTAACCCATTCAATCAAGATTAGAAAACTACTATAAAATAGTACCTATTGGCAGATTAATAGGAATACCTGTGAATATAGATGGAGTGCACAGTGTCACATATTTTGAAGTTATCGAGATTGTGGATGACATCCAACCATACCAAACTTTAATGGGAATGGAATGGAAATTTTATAACGAAGTCATTATGAATCGGGAAATAGAGAGAAATGAGATTTGAAGTAGGAGAACTAAAAGTGATTGTGCCATTATACCCAAAAGAAGGAAGGAGGTACATAGAACTAGCAAAGGACGATGAAATTGAAAATTTGTATAACATGATTGTAAGGATACATGACTATGTTAACCCCACCATAGAAGGATCATTAATTTGTAGAAGCATCAACTCATGTACATTAGATGCATAAGTAGGTCTATAAAATTGGCAGCAGAGGATGCATGAAGTCTCAACAGGACAATATACATGCATGACTAAATCAATATGTTGGATTGGAATAAAACTATGAAACCCACCTTAGTATGACAAGTTGACATATATAAAAACATTTGTACATATATTTAAGGCACAGGTACCGGAGAAACAAAGGATACTAGCACTGGATATTGTGTTGAAAGCCACACGAGCAAGATGGTGGGCGACACACAAAGAAACCATAGAAACCTGGAAATAGTGTAGGAAAAGAATACAAGTGAGATTTAGCACTAATGAGGGAGACATGATGTAGAAGTATACAAAGGAAGGAAACCCAACAAATCATGTTGCGTAGTGTGAAATATCATGGAACTCGGTACCAAGGAAGGAATGGAAACATAGCTTCATACATACCCTTGAAACTATCCCAAGGAACTAGTACCTAGAACTTGAAATGCGAAGAAAAAAAATAGAATAGGATTATATAAAACAAATATTCCAAGTAACATTCACCTTTCAAAATGAATCGTCCCTAACAATTATAGAGCTACAGGAGATTAAAAATAAAATCTTCACTGAAGAAGAATCAATGGAATTAATACATGTATGTGGCATACATAACGCCTCTATGATGGTTCATGAGTTATTGGACTATTACAATGTAACATAGGAGGATTAGGACGATGAAGATCCTTGCAACACCCAAGTACAAGAAACAGAGAGGGATTGAACAGTAGAGGGCCCAGAGGTGGAAATGAAAACATACACGCATCCATTCAAGAAATGAAAAAGTTAATATTGGGACAAAGGAAAGCCCTAAGTTTTCACAGATAGTAGATTATTGGGATGAGGAAACCATAGAAAAGATAGAAAATCTATTGCGTGAATACCAATACCTATTCCACACTACATTCTACAAGATGAAAGGGATAGCGAGAAAGATAGAGGAGATGAAAATCCCACTAAAACCAGATGTGAAGCCAGTAAAATAGAGGCCCTGCAGACTAAAACAAATATATAAAGAAAAATTAAAGGAGGAACTCGACCGCATGCTCAAGGAAGGATTCATAGAACCGGTTGAAGAATCAAAATGGATAAGTCTCGTGGTGGTGCAAGACAAGAAAACAGGGCACAGAAGAATCTGCATCGACTTGAGGAAACTGAATTATGCATGCCTGCATGATCCATTCCCAACAACATTTATAGATGTGGTACTTGAAAACATAGGTGGACAAGAAGCCTATTCATTCACAGATGGTTTTTGATAGTACCATCATATAAGAATTTCCCAGGATGATAGACACAAGACTACATTTGTGACATAATGGGGAAGTTTTCAATACACAGTAATGTCATTTGGGTTGAAGAATGCACCTGCGGTATTTTCAAGAGTAGTTTTCACAGTGTTTAAGGAGTTTATTCACAAGTTTCTTGAAGTCTACTTGGATGAATGGATTGTATTTATCCTATTACGGGATAAGGTTTAATTTCTAATATTTATGTTGGATAAGTGTAGACAACAAAAAATATCCTTAAACTTAAAGAAGTGTATTTTTTGGGCACCATTTTGAATATTATTGGGACACATGGTATGCAAATAAGGTCAAACAGTGGATCCTAGAAAAATTGCAGTTATTATGGACATACACCCACCCACATTAGTCAAACAATTGTGCGCTACATTCGGTCACATAGGGTATTACAGGAAATTTATCAAAGGATACACATAGATTACAACACCCATGGAATTTGTTTTGAAAAAGACACGAATTTCTAGTGGAATGGCGACTGTTAGAAAGGACTCACCACATTGAAAAAAAGTTATTAACTACGTCAATCTTAATTTTCCCAAACTAGAACAAAGAATTTCATGTGCATGTGTATTCCTCATAAATAACATTAGGCGTGATCTTATCACAGCTAGGCGAGGGATACATAGATCATCTGATCTATCTTGCAAGAACGAAACTATCAACAACGGAGAAAAAATATACCACAACAGAATGTGAGGGATTGGCTATGGCTTATACGTTATATAATTCCAGACACTACTTACTTGGTTCACACTTTAAGATGTACATAGACCATTATCTGTTGAGATATCTAGTCAACAAGCCAGTGTTAGGAGGAAGGATTTGCATATGGCTCCTAATGTTCCAGGAATACGACTTCAAAGTAGTAGTAAAACCAGGTAAACTCAATGTAGTACGAGATCATTTGTCACACATACTCTTGGGTGAAGAGGCAGGAAACCTGGATGACAACTTTCTAGATGCACATTTATTTTTGGTTAAGATGGTGGAAAATTATTTTATAGATCTTGTATAGTTCTTAAGTAGAGGGATGGCCCCACCAAACATGATGATTGTGCAAAAAACAAAGTTTGTAGTGAAGGTTATGGAATACTAATTGATTGTAGGAAGCCTATATAAACTAGGTGTAGATGGAATATTGTGAGGTTGTGTGTTTAAACACGAGAGACTAATTATATTGGTAGATGCACACGATAGGATAGTAGGAGGACATTATGCAGGTAAAAATACTATGAAAAAGATCTTACAGGTAGGACTATGGTGTCCTACACTCCACAGGGGTACAAAGGAATATTCTAAGACAAGTGATTTTTGTCAAAGGGTCAGAAATCCCTCCAGAAGGGATGAGATTCGATTGAATCCACAAGTTACATTACAGGTTTTTGATAAGTGTATCATATAATTCATTGTACCAATTAACCCACCAACAATATTATCATGGGTGAGGTACATTATTGTGGCCACAAAGTATCTGACTCGATGGGAAGAAGTTGCACTAGTTACGGATTGCAGTGCAAAAATTGTTGCGCACTTTTTGTTTGAGAATATAGTAACTCAATTTGGATTTCCGAGAATATTGATGAGTTTTCAAGGGACACACTTCATAAATAATACTATAGAATTATTGACCAAATAATTCCAAATTCACCATCAGAATAGTACGCCATACCACCCATAGGAAAATGGCACAGTGGAAGCATTCAACAAAATCCTAGAAAATGCACTAACAAAAATCTCCAATGTAAGTAGAGATGACTGGGACTTAAGAGTCTCTACTATATTATGGGCATACAGGAAAACCAACAATAAATTGACAGGGAAAAAACCTTTCAGGTTGGTATACAGACAGGAGGCAATAATGTTTATGGAATTTATTATACCAAGTCTGCACATCGCAGCTATCAAAAATCTTTTGGATTCGGGTGCAATACAAGAACACCTATCACAACTAGTACAACTTGAGGAGTATAGGTTGATCATAGGATTTCACTAGAAGTTTCAAAAGGAAAGGGAGAAATAATGGAATGATAGACACATTAAGTCAAAAAAATTCTAAATAGGCAACTTGGTACTACTATATGATAGAAAATTTATGCAACACCCAAGGAAGTTTTGTATGCATTGCTTAGAATCATATGTGATCAAGGAGGTGACAGAGGAAGGTGGTGCATAGTTGAAAACACTTAACGGAGAAGCGTTGACAGGAAGGGTGAATGAAAATTCGTTAAAACTCTATCAAGAGGGTCAGAAAGATGCACAAGAGGAGGAGTTGTGTAAGAAAAAAAAAGGGGGGCTAGAAGGGATAGATATTGTGCAAAACAATATGATAATAGTGGCACCGGAAAATAAGGAAGACCAGCTCGACAAAGGGAAAAGGAAGAAGCGCACCAGGAAAGAAGGAAGATCAATGCAAGGAATGGTTAGATCGAAGAACAACCATGCAGAGGGAAGCTATAAAGTGGGAAAGTGGATTTTGGGTTTTGGAGTCATAATGTAAGGGTTTTAACCCATTTTGTAGTATAAATATGATGTATGAGGTATATAAGAGAGATAATATCTTGGCATGCTACCCTATAACTTGTGCGTGACGAGCCTAGAGAGTCCTTCTTGAGTCTGAGTTTTTGTATTGTTGAGAGCTGCGGAGCTCATATGGAGTGAATGTTGAGATGTAACTAAGGGTTAGTTCACAAGCTATGGATCTTGGTGTGAAACTAGTCAGAATCACATGCACCATTCATAACTTCTGATGTAATGTGGGCAGTGCTATTTTGATGGAGAATAAGAAATAAGAAGAAGATCTTTGTGGACGTAGCCCCGGGGGGTGAACCATGATAAAATGGTGTCTTTATGTGTGATGTTTTCTTTTTACATGCTTTATAATGAATGAATGATTAGAGGAATGCATTTTTTAAGGTTTATTTACATCGTGAACTAGTATAATAAATGTTGTTGAATGGATAAAATGATAGGTCTGATTAATGTTATGATAAGAATGCATGTTAAATACAAGAATAGTATTAAAAATAACATCCCCAATCCCTTCCATGACTGCAAACATCTACATCCTATAGTCACCCATAAACCATATTGGGTGAGACTACATTGTGAACTATGTGCACGGTGTATCCTTCTAGTTTACCAGAAGGGTCGACGGTGAAAATCTTTTTGTTGGAGAACTAAGGTAGAACCCAGGTCAGCCCATACATCCAAAAACTAGTTTCATCGCCAACTGGAACTCAGAATGAAAACCTGTAAGGGGTTTGGTGAAGAAGAAGCAGTGGTAGAAAGGTATGTTCATGCCATGTAATCCTACAAAGAAAGATATTGAAAGATAGTTGGAGACAAAGAAGCTAGATTTCACGCAAAATGATAATAAGGGTTCCAGGTACACACTGCGGCAGTATCTGCAGAGGTATGTGTTTATTTATTTACATGAAGCATATTGTTGTTACTTTCCAAATTTATTACATGAATGGTTATTGAGGTTGAAGGATACCCATTCAACTAATTAGATTACGTCAGTAGAGTGGATTGCTGAAAATATTGCGTAATTGGAAAGGGTTAATAACAATTTCATGTGCGCAGTGGATTTTTGGTTAGACAATATTACTGTGGGGTTTATTACTAAATTTGTAATAGACACAGTGAAGTCATTTACTGTTGCAGATCAATATTTCTTGAGGGAACCAAGAGGGAGGTACATTATCTCTCTTTACACATTGATCAAGACCTTCTTACTTGATAAAGGTGTAATGACCATGGAATCAAATAGTTAGATCACCTTACACGCATGGGGGATTTGGGGGAAGCACTAAGGAAGATATGAGATATGGAGAAGGGTCTGGAGAGTAGTCAGAAGAAGGAAGCAATGGAATCCTTCATGATGAATGATGAACATACCAGGGAAATCATGGGGAAAGTAGGTGTGACGTGCATCAGATGATCCTGTCAGTATAGAATGAATAACAAGAAGAAGGAAGTAGCCGAGTGAGAGAGATTGGACAACGATGAGGAAGAGGTAGAGGATATCTGCACCATGGGGCAAATTCATGATATATTGCGTGCCACATATGAGAGTAAAACTAAAGGTCATGCGTTCGACATAGAAGAAGGCTCTCCATTCCATATCCGAATTAGTGTGAAACCCACAACCCCATGTGAAACTAAGACATCTGAAGAAGAAAATCCAGTATCCTTTGAAACATCAAAAATTCCAGAGCCAAGATGAGGCTCTGCAAGCAACATTGCAGTTAGAAGAAAAACAGTACGATCATACAAATCCAGTTGTGGAAGAGATAAGGAAATATCTAAATAAATTAACATTCTAGTTGAATCAGACTAAAGGAAAGGAGAAAGGAGAAGATGTCTAGTGTACAATGTGCAAGACAGAAGGCCATCACAAAAATGAGTGTCCATTATTTGTGCAGTATATTGCAGTGGGAATGCCAAACACTTTAGCTTCAAGAGCACCATGGTGTGATATTTGAAAAACACATGGGCATGATCCCTGTCAATGCCCCCTAATGAAAACGTATCAGACATCACCAAAGAGTACATTTTCTAATTTTTGTAAGTCAGTTGGACATGAAGACAAGGATTGTAGAACCTTGGAAATGATGAAATAATGGATTGTAGATACATACAAGGTGCAGTTTGAACATGTAACAGGACAATCTATGAAACATCCATAGTATAATATCGTGCAACAGTTTCAAGAATAACCACATTATAACAATGCACAACAGTTTGGAGCACCACCACAGTAGTGTGCAAAATCACCGCAGTACAATAATTTGCAACCACAATATAATTAGGGACATCAGTATAATACACCACATGGAGATAATCATGGAAATATAGGAGGCATCAGAGGAGGAGGTCATGGAGGAAGAGGCTTTGGAGGAGTTCTAGGATCAGTTATTTGTCATAATTGTTAAAAACCAGGGAACTATGCAAGAGACTACCCACAACCACCTGTGACATGTATGTATTGTCGCGTAACAGACCATGAAACAAAATATTGTCTGAAACTTTTGATAAAGATACAAGATGAGAGAAACCATACCAATAAGAACGTGCAATGGATTAGGGTGGAAAATAGAGAAGAGGACTAGAAGAAGATTAACATAGTTACTAAAGGTGGAGCTAAGATAGGAGAAAATGCAGCCAAGAAGGATCAGGACCAATACCAGTGGGTCAAAAAAAATATAGTGCTTGAATAGAAGTTTGATGCACGCAAAAAAAAAGAGATATTCAAAGAGGTTAGGAAGGATATTCTAAAAGAAAACATTGAGTCTACTTCATGGAAAAAACCATAAGATGAGATAACAATATACAACATGCCTTCATTATTTGATCATAGAAATAAAGAGTAGCCTTCAGAACAAGTAAGTAACTTAAGAAACTTTTTGGGGTCATGTGTAAAATTGTTGAATGATAAAAAATCCTTACAAGTACTGCAGAATTTGTTAGAAAAGTTTAATTATGGGGAAGAAGGAGTAAAACGAGTGAATCGGGTCCATAAGAAGAGAAGAACCTGAAGGGAATTCAAATTTAATGCCAACATAGGAGATTTCAATATGGGGGATATCATACTAGACTTAGGATATGAAGTCAATGTTCTTCCAAAGAAGACATGGGAAGATATGGGAGAACCTCAACTCGGGTATTCAACTATTCAATTGAAGTTGGAAACTCAACATAGAGTGGTGCCAATTGGAATATTGAAAGGAATTCCAATAGATCTTGATGGTGTGTGCACCATGGAAGACTTCAAAGTCATTGACATATTGAACAACACTTCGCCATATCCATATTTGTTGGGTTTGGATTAGGATTTTGATAACCAGACTATTATCAATTTAAATAAAAGGAAGATGATATTTGAATTCAGAGAATATAGATTTATTGCACCATAGGATCCCTCAGAAGGAGGAAGTTATGTGGAACCTAAGACACACAATATTCTTATGGAATATGTAAATCAGTTATACAAAACAACCGCGCGCGAAGAGGATTATATCAACCCAACTGCGGATGAAATGTTGAGCTAGAGGAGTATTAGTTCTTGTGCTTTAGACTATGACATGGGACTGGAAAACTAGCAATAGCGACTATATGAATTATCTAATAGAATATGTGACAGAATGACATGCTTGCTTATATGGATTGGCTCAAAGGTAAGAGAGCCTCCTACTTTTTATGATATGAATGACTTAGAAGTCTTTTTTATGAAATTTGAACTAGAAGTAGTAGAAAGTCAGAGATTACTGATATTAGATATTTCTTTGAAAGCTACACCTTCCCATTGGTGGGGTACACACAAGGAGAATATCAACAATTGGTTTCAGTGAAAAAAGTTATTGTGCATCAGATTCGACACATAGAACGAGCATAGATATAAGGAGAAATATGAGGGATTTGGCCAACTTAAAAAACATATATATAAGTGAATGGTTCAATGGATATTAGTATCAACAGAATAATGGCCATACCATTTTATTCACACACTAGAAGGCATTCCAAAGAGTCGGTACACAAAACAAGAAAAACACATAGGAACTACAAACTGGAAAGAGATGCAACATAACTTTCGAGTTGCATTTTCCTTTGAGAATGACAGTCCATAAATAGACAAAACGTTGAAAGTAGTAACAGACAGGATATTTGAAAAACCAAAATTTAAAATAATCCCAGCATATCATAAGTAGGCTAGACAGACATGGAAACAATTGCTACATTGTTATCATGTCACATAAGAAGAATATCCAACAGAAGATAATCCACAGAATATACATATCCTAGAAGTGGAAGGTGAAAGGGAAGTAGGAGGTCCCTTGAGCTAGATTCAAAAGATTATGATGCACCATTAAATATCAAGAAGTTAAACATTGGAACTACAAAAAACCCAAAGATGGAAAGTATTGTGGATTATTTGGATAATCAGATAGTAGAAAGGATCATAGAATTATTGCACGAGTACAATTACTTATTCCAAGCAACATCCTTATAGATGAAAGGATTAGTACGAGATCTAGGAGAGATGAAGATCCATTTGAATCTAGAAGAAAAACCTATTAGACAAAGAAAATACAGATTGAATCCAATATACAAAGAGAAAGTGAAGGAAGAAATTGATAAGATTCTAAAAGTTGGTGTCATAGAACCTGTGGAATAATCAGAATGGATCATCCCTATGGTAGTGCAGGAAAAATAGAAAGGAGGGATAGA
This sequence comes from Picea glauca, assembly GCA_000966675.3. Classification (NCBI taxonomy): domain Eukaryota; kingdom Viridiplantae; phylum Streptophyta; class Pinopsida; order Pinales; family Pinaceae; genus Picea; species Picea glauca. Next base: position 151,470 of record JZKD02S0243704.1, on the reverse strand, counting down.
GATTTCTGTAGATTTGAGAAAATTGAATGATGCTTTCCTACATGATCATTTTCCTACCCCATTTACAGATGAAGTTTTGGACAATGTAGGAGGTCAACAAGCTTATGCATTCACAGATGGGTTCTCATGATATCATTAGATAAGGATTGCACCTGAATATAGACATTGTTAGTGTCATTATTTTCAAGGTAGAATTATAGGTTTTTCAAGATTTTGCAAAGTCATGCTTTGGTCTCAGGAAGACCAATGCATTCCTAATTGAGTCATTGAGTGTATGTGTTTTCAAAGATTTTTGTCTCATGATATTTTTCAAGGTCTTTGGGTCATTGCTTCTATAAACCATTAAATGACATGTAAAAAAGAGTCAAGTCATAAAGTCTAGGTCGAATGGTTTTTAGGGGTGTCATGGAACATAATAAAACATTATGAAAGTCAAAGGGTCATCAAAGGTCATAATTTCATATTTCATATATTTCAAAGTGTTTTTTGTACTTAACCTACAAAAATTACACACGCTGCGCAAGTTTTTTGGCACTACCCAAACTGTGTTTCCATACTAAATGGATAAATCACCTTTCAAGTCAAATATTGCTCATCTTATGCATGTCTTTCCCCACCATATTTCATTGCACAAGAACGTCTTCCATCTATAAAACCTTTGTTCTTTAGAAATTTCAACATACTCCATATCGCTACGCAAACCCTACATCCACGCTACGCATTTTTACACAGTAAGTACATGCTACACATCCTATTTTTTTCATTACACAAAGGTTGAAAGCCTTTGTTTTATGTCTAGAAAGTGTATTGTTCCTATAAACCTATGATCTAGATCTTGTTTATCATATTGTTGAGTCTATTTTCCATAATTGAGTAAACCCTAATCTCTCTTTCCGCTGTGTAAAGTTCCTTATCAATGTTTTTAGCCTTTGAGCCTCCTTGTCTTTACCAGTCTTAGTTTTATCTTACATCCACATCATGGAAACTCAAGAGAAAAAGAAATATAACAAAGGAGGAAGTGTGTTGAGGTGTGAGCCACATAGTTTGAAGTTGGTGAATTATGATCCTGCATTTAGGGTTTGAATTGAGCAAGTTGGCTACATGAGGTTTTTCAAGAGGATTAAAGGATACAATGTGTAGGTAATGAAGGAATTTTCCCTCAATTTCAATGGAGTTCAAATGAGGATTGCAGATATTACCTTCCAAGTGTCATAGGAGACAATAGTTGTTGCAACTGAGATTCCAGTCCAAGGAGAGAAGTGGTTTAAATGTATGCCTCTTGATCCGGTTTTCTACACTGTTTTCTTGAAGCCCAAATACAAAAAGAATAAGTTTGGTGCCACTATTCCAAGAGAATGTATACTAGAGCATTATGAAAATTTGTTAAGAGTGGGTCAATGATATTTCACTTGTGAGGGAAAATTTGGTAGAGTATACCAGTATCACATAAGGATTCTGATGCATTTCACAGGAAAGAACCTTTTAAATTTACCTTTTTACCTATATAGAATCATAGGTAAACTGGAAAACAAAGTACAAGCTAGGTCTGATCATCTTAAGACCAGTTTCTTTCATTTCTCCTTGGTAAAGTCGCTAGTGGTGGAAGAACTCAAGAAATCAAAAAGAGACTGGGACTCTCTCTTGGCCTCAACAATCATTCCTTTAGACCCCAAAGGAGATACCCCCTCATCTCCTGAGAAAGTGGCTCCTAAATATTCTAGTGGGAAAGAGAAAGTGTATGCAGAATAGGGTAGAGGGAAAGGAAATGAAATTGAGGATTCTTCACCAAGCCAACCAGCTAAGCAGAAGGGTAGAAGGATACACTTTTATTATGAAGTGGAGGAAACACGAATGATGAGTAGCATAATCACAAGGTCAAATTCAAAAAAGATACATTCACCTTCTCTGCATACACAGTATGTTGAACACTCATCTCAAGAAATGGATGAAGATCAGGTGTAGTCAGAAGAGAAAGACCAAGTAATCAAAGAGCTACAAGATAATCTTAAATAAGCTAAGCATGTCATAGCTCATCACTTTCATGATAATAGGGAGATTAAGAGGAAATTGGTTGAGAGGGTTTCTGATATGCAAACATCACAAGATGTAACAGGTCTAAAGAGGGAATCAGTCTCAAAGTTTCCAGAAGTTTCTAAAAGGAAAGAAATTAGGAAAAGTCCTAAAACTATGGATTTGACTAAACCTACATCCCCTTTAACAAGATCCTCATCCATAAGGATAATTTACGAATGCTTACAGAGGAAACACAAGCACATGGATAGCCTGTATCAATTGAAAAGACTCACACTTCACCTAGAGAGGGTGAGAAAACTATCAAGTGACTAAATAAGAAAGTAAGGGAGGCTCAAGACCTAATTATTCAGCTCAGGGGAAATAAAATATTATCAGAACTAATGTTTGAGAGACATTTTAAGGAATGTGGAACAACCATCAACAATGTTTGTGCATCTCTTACAAATTCCCAGTCAAAGTTGAGAAGAAATGCACTTTTGTTTACGCAAGTGGAAAACTTGAAGAGACAAAATTTGTCATTGAGAAAGGAAAATAGGTCTCTCAAGCTAAGGATGAATATTGATGATGAATTTGGGGGGAAGTTGGACCTACTGGAAGAGGTGGTTGAGATATAGTTTTCATATTTTAATAATTTGTATTTTTGATGAACTAAGGTTTAAATCTATTTTAGTATTGACTGGAAAAACAACATTGTATAAAACTTGTATAGCGATCTCATGCTACACACGTGTTGTAAGTACATAAAAGGTTAAAGGAAATTGGTTAATGATTGGTGGATGATAAAACAATGATTTGAAACCTCCAACAATGTTGCAAAAACCTCCTAAATGAATTTTACTTAAGAAAACCTTCACATTGTGTAAACTTGCTACGCAATTGTTGCAGGTTGCAGTTACACTGTGAATTATAGAAACTCACTACGCAAAGGTGATAGAGAGCCTTTTCAGTGCTAATATCAATTCAATATTCATCTCCAGATATCCAAGATGACTCACATCAGCCTCAAGTCGAAAATATGTTGGAGAATCTCTTTTGTCAAAGAATATTGTTATGCATTAATATGGTCAAGGCAAATTTTCTATTTTTAGCAAGAAGTTTAGAAGTTGTTCTTTCTTTGGTGTAATCAGATACAGAATCATAGGATAGTAGTGAAGTTCAAATTCTCTAGCTTAGGGAGGTATTTTACCTATATATTTGATCATTTTGAATGTACAAAGGGTTGGCAGAATCATAAAGGATAATTTGTCTTGAACAATGTAAATTTTTTGAAGTTAAATGAATGCAAGTTCAGAAGTCTAGAACTTTTCATACCAAAGATTCTAGTGGTGATGACCTGAAGTATGTGTCCCATTTCATGTATGTATTTTGGAGGCATTCCAAAGGCCAAAGAGGAAAAAAATGGCATTTTTGGGAAAGAAATCATGCACAAGAGAAGCAACAACTAGAAAGAAACACAACATGCATGCATTCAAGGAAGGCATGCACAAGGAAAGCAATAGATGAAAGGAAGAAAAACACGCGCGCATGCAGAAGAAGACCTAACGATGACAGGGTTAGGGTTTTGTTAAGGTATTGTAAACATATGAAGAGGCCAAAATGTATAAATAGTGATATGTAGGTATCATAGGGGTTGTTGTTGTTGGTTGGATTTTGTGTTGTTCGGTTCTAATTATTGTAGTTATGCATGAGTGGATGCAATATGTAATTTTTTGTTGTATGAACTATTTTGTAAGTTGTTGAGCTAGAAGAGACGTGAGAAGGTAGGTCTTGAGGATGAGATCGCAGGTTGAGGAGCCTGGTGTGATCTATTTCACCTCATATACATCTTACCCATCAGGGGAGAATTGTAAGAACGCAATGCTACAATGAGAGAACGACTAGAATAAAAGAGATGAGAGTCAAATCTTTGTGGATGTAGCCCAGGAGGGGGTGAACCAAGGTAACATTTGTGTTATGAGATGAATGTTTTCATATCTTATTTTTTGAAGCAGTTATTATTATGTTGAATGAATGAGTTATTGTATTTCTTGTTTAAGTGATTTGCGAAACTGAAGGGATAAGCTTATAGATCTAATGCATAAATGGTGAATAAAAATATGTTGCATTTACAAGTCATAATAATGGTTCAATATTTATCCCACTTATCTCCCATTGAATCCTAGGTCGTAAACACCTGATTATTACAACCACCCATTAAAGCTATCTAGGGTGAGACTATGCAACACATTTTGTGTGTTATGTTTCCTTCTGGTCTACCAGGAGGGCCGATAGTTTAAGAGGATTTGTTGGAACCCCGAACAAACATGAACCCTGGGTCAATAAACTCACACTGTATAGGAGAGAAGTAACCAACAAATCGGGACGCATCAATCTAGCCAGACGAGTCTCAAACGACCATATCAGACCACCCACTAGAGGGAGAAGTCGAGGATATCATGAGTCAACTAGAATGGAATACTGAGGAACAAACGAAAGTTGTTGGAACTTCGAGCCAGCCACTGCCATCAAGGAAAGCCAAGATACAGATACCCAGATCACCTCGCATGAAGACAAGAATTTTAGGTCTGGTGGACCTACCAAATTTTGGAAGGGGTCAACACGCAACAACATGCGTCGAGCAGCTGCTAGCAGTCACACATGGTGGGGACATCTAGTTGGACAAGATCGTGTCGATAGACGTAGAGCTTATCGTGAACATAACAAGATTTCCAACTCAAGGCATGGATCCCGCACATTTTTTGGATGACAAAGCTAGGGAGAAAGTGCTAGCAAAAGACATGAATAAAAAGTGTGGAACTGATAGGGGAACTAGAGGGATCATTATCAAAAGGATCAATGATTCTGCAACACAAATGGGCGCAAAGATCTTAGCTTGCAAGATGCTAAGAAAATGTCACAGGGAGGAAGTCCCAGCTGGAGTCGTTGTAGTTGCAACTCAGAGCATAGAAGGCATCTCAATGAGTTTGGCATCGTATCTCTTGAACCTATTTCTTACTGACTACAAGGATGCACAGGATCTAGGAACAAAGTTCCAGTATTCATGGTTGATCACACTAATATCCTTCATGGGATGGAGAGAGCCAAAGTACGTATTTTTTGGCACTAGACCCAAATGAAATCAAGGGGCAAGATATTTGTTGCTCAGAGACAGGCCATAGGCTAGGAGAAAAAAGGCAAACAGGTCTATCTTTGAAGGATACCTATGCGACCTACAAAAAGACATCTCCAAGATGTGGAGAATAACACCAGAAGCTATCACACGATATGGGGACATCGCCAATTTCCAGGCCACATGACATGCAATGTGGATATAGGCAAGGAAGGATCTACATAAATAGTGGCTAAAAATGCACTATTGTGTCACAGAAGGGGACAATGACATGGTCATCAACGAATGGGACAATGAGTGGAACACTCCCGTCGTTACCTAAGAAATACAAAAAAGGACAGCAGACGAAGAGGTAGGGTAGGGAGACACCCAACCAAAGGAAATTCAAGTGCCCAAGAGATGAAGAATGGGTCAGGGCAGGAAAACACAGACTGATGAAGGGCCAACGAAGATAAGGCCCCAGAAGGGAAAGAAAGATAAGACGTAGTCAGCCAACGAGCATCAAAAATAGGCCGAACCCACGCAAGAAACTACAGTAAATCCCAACCCACAGGAACTAGGGAGAAACAAGAGGCTAGCCACGCAAACAGGAGGCATGCGTAAAAAATCAAAGGCACAAAGAACACCACCAGAGTATACGATCACAAATTACGATGGGGAAATGATATCCCAAGTAGTTCAAGATTGTGTATCTGAGGACTTCAACCACTACAAACCACAGGGATAGGATTGAAGAGAAGTTGGTAGACATGCAACAACTCCTCAAGCAAATCAGGTAAGGACAACCAACAAGCATCAGGGGACTCAAACCATTAGCATCACAAACAGGAGGAAGAGTGAAAGAAGATGAACGAGACTCAGTCTAGGCAATACTACAACTGCACGTAACATTTCATATCAACCCTAGTATGCTACGCATGGACGAAATTATGGGGTAGACACCCTTGAAGGACTTAATCCAAATTCAACTTGTGTTGATGAGGATACCATTAGGGGTACTACACAATTTGCAGGTTAGTGTAAACCAGGAGGTACAATATCATTCACGCAAACACTTAACCGAATTGAAGAAGGCAAAAAAGAATTAGGAGGCATTGGAAATAGTCTATGAGAAGGCTAAATCTGAGACCCAGGAGGAAAGGGAGCACATAAAAGTATTGGAGCGGAAACTGGCAGGAACTTATGAGAAGATTTCATAGGCCATGCAGGGAGAGGAAATCACAGCAGCAGAAAATATTGATTGGATTGTGTAGGCAATTGATCAATATCAGAAGGAGATAGAGAATCTTTGAGAATAACTCACACCAACCACTTCACCAGCAGTGAAGGAGAAAAGGAAGCAGGAAGAAACAACACATTTGTAGGAGTTAGAGCAATAGGTCAGCACAACAACTGACTTGTTTGATAAAGAAACACAACTTTGGACTAGATTGGAGGACGATTAGTAGGTCCAACAGTGGGACAAGGAGGAATAAAGGATCAATGCAATGATCCAAGAGCTCAACCAGAAGAAGAATACAATACCAATGACAGAACATGTCAAAGGGATGCAGTACATGAAGAGATTGTAGGCAGAGCTAATTACTACACAAACATAGAAACAAGAGAGGCAGGATCAAATGGAACCACTGCAAGAGCGGGTAGTAGAAGTCCTGAGACAAGTAGAGGAATCCAAGGCACATATAGCACAAACCCAAGAAAAATGTGTGGAACTGATCAATGATGAAATTGTAGTCCACATAGTGGACACACTCAAGGAAAAGACTGCACAGGCACAGACACAAGAAACAACACTCAAGGAAACGTTCCAGGCGATAACCAAGGAGGTCGAGGAGGCACACAAAGATTAGGTGGATTGGGACGAGCCACATGTCAGTGTTGGGGGTCTGTTTGAGGAAAGCCAAATGCCAAAGAGGAAAAGAATGGTATTTTTGGGAAAGAAAGTGTGCACAAGAGAAGAAATATCTAGAAGGAAACACAACACGTGCGCATGCAAGGAAGGCATGAACAAGGAAAGCGACAGCTGGAAGGAAGAACAACACGTGCGCATGTAGAAGAAGACCTAATGATGATAGGGTTAGGGTTTTGGTAAGGTATTGTAAACAGTTGAAGAGACGGAAATGTATAAATAGTGATAGGTAGGTATCATATGGGTTGTTGTTGTTGTTGTTGGTTGGTTGGATTTTGTGTTGTTTGGTTCTGATTATTGTAGTTGCGCATGAGTGGATGCGATATGTAATGTTTTGTTGTATGAGATATTTTGTAAGATATTGAGCTAGAAGATACAAGAGAAGGTAGATATTGAGGATGAGATCGCAGGTTGAGGATCCTGGTGCGATCTAGTTCACCTCATATAGATCTTTCCCATGAAGGGAAAATTGTAAGCGCATGGCGCTGTAGCGATAGAATGACTATAATAAAAGAGATAAGAACCAAATATTTGTGGACGTAGCCCAGGAGGGGATGAACCACGATAAAATCTATGTTATGTGATGAATGTTTGCATATATTATTTTCTGAAGCAGTTATTATTATGTTGAATGAATGGGTTATTCTATTGCTTGTTTAAGTGCTTTGTGAAACTGAAGGGATAAGCCTATAGATTTACCGCTTAAATGGTGAATAACAACATGTTTCATTTACACGTCATAATAATGGTTCATTATTTAGCCTGCTTATCTCCCACTCAATCCTAGGTTGTAAACACATGAGTATTACAGCCACCCATTAAATCTATCTCGGGTGAGACTGTGCAACGCATTTTGTGTGTTGTGTTGCCTTATGGTCTACTAGGAGGGATGATAGTTTTAGAGGCTTTGATGGAAACCCGAATAGACATGAACCCTGGGTTAATAAACTCAAACAGTATAGGAGAGAAGTAACCAACAATGTACTTCTTCATTTCTTTATCTTTCATCTACAAATTCTTATATGTTTAAATTGGAAATCAAATGGTCTAAAATTCATATGAAAATGATGCTTTAGATTCAAGCAATTTGAACACTTTCATTTCTACTTAACTCATCAGAATTCATATTTAATGGTGCTCTGAATGTTGTTGCATGTTTTTCTCCTTCCATCCTATAACAACAAATTGAAAATCTTAAATATTATCACCTACCTAGCCTTTGCTTCCTTGACAGTTCAACCTACCAGTCACCTGTCTCATTTTCTACAAATATTGACTCCATTGCCCAACAATTTCCTTTCCTTCTTTCCAGCAAAATTTATAAACCCTTCACCTAATCAAAACCTATACATTGATCCTCAAACGAAAACCTATATTTCAGACACTAAGTGACAAGAGAGATCCCTCTCTGAACTGAAAAGGGCTAGTTTTAAGTTCTAAAGTGGTTTTGCGATTACCTTTGTGATTTGCTTCTTCAGCCAAGAAATTTACATAGTGCTAACATTTTAGCACCATTTTCGGGGAACGAAATTTAAATTTTCCCTCAGAAAGAATGACTAAATTTTCATATTTGATTATTGAGGATAATAGGGAATTAGACATAATATTTGTTGAAAACATTTACCCTTGAAACTTCATGTTTTAAGATCAGTAGCAGAAAAGTAATATTATTAAGAAATCTTGGATCCAAAGAAGATTTACACTAGGAGAAGCCCAAATCCAGAACCTATAGCATCTATGGTTGATCCTGAGAAACTCTTACATAAAAGAAAAGAAAAGGAATCTAACTCAAGTATTGTTCTGGATAGAAATTTATCATTTCCTAAGGACAAAGTAAAGAGCATCGATGATTTTGAGTTTGATCTAAAATTCAAACAGAATTTTTTTAGATCTAAATCAAAGTTTAACTTGTCTGAAATGTTGTTTGATGAGAATAAATTTCAATCTTTTATTTCTATTGTTCCCATTCAAACTATTTTGATTCCTAGTCATATTGTTAAACCAGTCCAAAATCCTCCTAGAGCCATGGTAGCAAGATATGCTCCCCTTGTCTTACCTTCTCAATTGCATGATCTACCTCAAAATTATAATTAGAGAATCAAATCATATGATGCAGAAGAGAACATTTCATCTCAGAGACATTTAGATTGGTTTAATGGTTTTGCTGACCTTGAGGAGGTAGCTGATGAAGATGTAAAAGTGATATTGTTTTCACAAAGTCTCTTATGTGAGGTCAGAAAATGGTTTAAGACTCTTCCAGCAGCAAGTATTCCTAATTTTGCAGCTTTTGAGGCAACCTTTCTTGCAAGATGGGGAGACAAGAAGAATCCTCTACAACTATTGACTCAGTATAGTAACATAAAAATATCACCCAATGAGACAATTCAGGAGTTTTCAACCAGATTCATGAGGGTTTATAATTCAATTCCTACTGAAGTAAAACCCCCTCCTGGAGCTACACAACTATGTTATGTTGATTCCTTTGATAATGATTTTTCCTTGTTGTTGAGGGAAAGGAGATATACTAAACTAGATGACATGATGAATGATGCTACTGAAGTAGAAGTAAATCTGATGGAATCAGTAAAGATCAAATATAATCCTAAAACGGACATGACAAAGGTTCGAGGATAATCTCAACCCTCAAATTCCCAATCATCAGATGAAAAAATTGATCTAATGGTAAAAACTATGGAAATGTTGGTGGAAAAGATGTCCTTAGATAACAAGCTTGCCATCATAAATCAAACTGAAATTCAACACATGAATCCTAATTTCAAAAGGTTACCAGTTATACAAATCAGAAAAATAGATCAAACTAATCAAGGTGATCAACAAATAAAACCCCCCTTCCAAAATAACTATGTTGATGAAAATTTTGAAGAATCTCTTGAAGATAACATAAATTGTTGTGATGATACTTAAACAAATGTATTCATAAATAAATAAATAATAAAATGATCAATTTATGGATACAAATGATAATTTTATGTAGGAAAATGATAATATATTATCAATGGAAACATAAGAGTATAAGAAGGGGTATCAAAATGCCATCATGCAGTTTTAGAAGAAATATAATCTCAGAAATAAAAAGTTGCCTGCAAAACCTCCGAAGGGATTCCTACAAGGGAGACTTGAGCTAATTTACCTTCTTCAAGTCAACCTAAGAAATACAGTTTTGCAAAGGATGAATTGGAGAAAGAAAAATAGAAAGAAGAGCCCCCAAATAAGGTCCCAAAGACAAAAATGGATGTAGTCATCAAAGAGGTATAAAAAACTTAGTCTCCTTTTTATTTTGAAAGTGGGATGGAAAAAATAAAAAATTATGTACCTTTCAATGAGTTAATAAGGAATGTTGAATATAGAAGCCAAATTATGAAAATGTTGAAAATGGAAGAAGCACCCGATACTCTGAATGTGCAACATGACCATCCTACAATATTATTTGGTCCTCGGGTGGAAGAAAGTGGTGATGATGGTGATGTGCCTCCATTTTATGTCAGCCTTAAAATTCACGATATGACCTTACACAATGAAATGATATATTCAGGAGCATCTCATAATCTGATGCCAAAGGTAATCATGCCAGATGAACTAGGTTTATACATCACTACACCTTACAAATATTTGTTCTCTATTGATTCAAGGAAGGTAAAGTGTTTGGGCTTAATCAAATACCTAGTTGTGTCTCTATCCCAAATCCCATCAAAGAATTTGGTGATGGATGTAGTTGTTGTTGTGATTCCTCTAATGTTTGGCATGATGTTATCAAGGTCATGGGATGCAAAATTGAAGGGTACTCTATAGATGGATATGTTTTTTGATTAAGGTTGGTTGTCATTGATGTCAACCCTTGAAGAAAGCCCCGTAGCACAAAGGTTGGGTAATGGAACCAACATTTTTTTATGTAAATATGACTCATTATTGTCTTATCATGGTTGATAATAAGTATAAATGGATGAACTCCAAATTGGTCCCCTTATGGTGAAATCCCTCAGGGGAAGATGCTTTGCGGATTGAGTTATCCTAGAAATATGGTTAGAGAACCAATGCTTATTTGTGGAATAATGAGATGAATTCCAGTGAATTTTTTACTAAAACTATCCTATATGGATATTTCTTGTCATTTCGTTTCCGTTGGTATGTGGAACGTCACATAAATCCTCATGGTTAGAGAGTTATGGCCATGAGAAGTTGGAGAACCCAGGTTTGGGTAATGGACCCAAATTTGTTTGATGGATAACGGTATGAGTTTTGATATAATTTTAGGCAATACTATTATATATGGATAGTACATGTCATTCCATTTCTGGTGGTATGTGTAACATCACATAAATCCTCATGGTGTGAGAGTTATGGCCTTACGAAGTTGGAAGACCCTCATATGTCCTCTAGAAGCCCCAAAAGGTCAAAGTAGTCAAAGTGGTTTAAGATATTTTAAAAGGTAAATAATAAAGTGAAGTGATGAGTGTACTATAATTCAAAGTGAATACAAAATAAATTAA
>JZKD02S0243704.1:115655-130736 GCA_000966675.3 Picea glauca | reverse complement strand
GTAAATATTATACTATTGTTCATTTCTCATTGGATATAATTGAATGGTTTAAGTATAAGTTGAAAAAGGTTTTTAAATTGTACTTGATACTGATTCACCCCCCTCTCAGTATCAATAGTTGCAGAAAAGAAAATCAGAGTTCAGTATGTGGGCACAAAAGAACAAGTGGCAGACATCTTCACAAAACCACTTCCACGGGAATCATTTGAATATATTCGCCAGAGACTTGGAGTTATTTATACTCCAAAATGAATTATTTTTGAATGCTTATCTTATATGTCTTAGATTTACACGAGGAAGCACCATAAGAGGACAGTTCAGTCAGGGGGAGAAACCCCGAATGGAAAGATACCTTTACCATTGATTCCAAAGGGGGAGAGATTTATCATATGTAGAGGACAGAAGCATGGTTCTAGGGGGAGCATGAGTGATATGATTTCAGTATTTCATCCGAGTGTTTCCATCAATGCTAAAGGGGGAGATTGTTGATTAAGGTTGGTTTTCATTGATGTCAACCCTTGAATAAATCCCCGTAGAATAAAGGTTGGGCAATGGACCCAAGATTGTTTTATGTAAAGATGACTCATGATTGTCTTCTCATGGTTGATAATAAGTAGAAATGCATGAACTCCAAAGTGGCCCCCTTATGGTGAAATCCCTCACGAGAAGACGCTTTGCAGATTGAGTTATCCTAGAAGTATGGTTAGAGAACTCATGATTATTTATGGAATAATGAGATGAATGCTAGTGATTTTTTCAGTGAAACTATCCTATATGGATACTTCTTGTCATGCCATTTTCGGTACTATGTGGAACGTCACATAACTCCTCACGGTTAGAGAGTTATGGCCATGAGAAGTTGGAGAACCCAGGTTTGGGTAATGGACCCAAGTTTGTTTGATGGATAACGATATTTGTCTATATGGATATTGCATGTCATTCCATTTCTGGTGGTATGTGGAACATAACATAACTCCTCACGGTTTGGGAGTTATGGCCTTACGAAGTTGGAGGACCCTCATATGTCATCTAGAAGCCCCAAAAGGTCAAAGTAGTCAAAGTGGTTTAAGAGATTTTAAAAGGTAAATAATAAAGTGAAGTGATAAGTGTACTATAACTCAAAGTGAATACAAAATAAATTAATTCAATAATAAATTTAATGGATAAATTAGAAGTGGGTTAACCCTAAAATAAGGAAAGTGGGCAAACTGACGTAGAACATGTTTTTAAGGAAGCTACTTGGAGAGTATAAATAAGAGGCAAGGCTCTCTCATTTAAGACACACCTAAACATATTGAATACCTATAGGTGTTTGAGTTAACCAAAGGATATCTAAGCCAAATTTCTGAGGAAAGTGAAGAAAAAAAGGCCAGAATTCAAGGAAGGATAAATTCTTTTGATCATGCTTTCTAAGGTATGTGTTTTTTAGGTCATCTCACCATTTTCGCAATAAATTTTTTTCTAGAAAGCTTCAGACCTTGAAATTGATATTCCATTGAAGAATCATATCCAATTATCTATGGTAAAACATTCATCTCTTGTGTCATTTTATTTTTGGAGTTACACTCTGTGGAAAAGAGGGTTTGTGGCTAGTCCTAAAACTAGTCAAAAATAGGTGTTTCGGGTAAAAAAGTCATAACTTCTTCACAACAGTTCCAAATTTAGTAAGACTAAATGTGTTAGTTAGAGTATATTATGTAGTATGCTTTATAATATTTTTATATCAATTCAACAAATATTCGATGTGAGGCATGCTCTACAAGCTCACTCTCTAGAATAAGACATAATTCAGAAAGGTGTGCCATTGTTTCCATAACTCCTTTTATGAGAGGTTCCAAGTAGTGAAACCTGGAGGAATTGCACAAAACACAATGAATAACATTTTATATCAGTTTCATATATTTTTTCATTACAGGTACATAGTTATGATTATTTCAAGTTAGGGTTGTTGACTAATCTACAACTAGTCTTGTGAGACTAAGTAAACGCTTGATGAAAATGCTAGTCTCTTGTTGTTAAAGTTAAGGAAGGTTTGTGGGTATGTGATCATATACATCAGGTCTATTACAGAGTTACAAATCATATTTGGATGATTAAATTGATGAGGGCTTTTGGTTGAGGTACAAGTTGGATACATGGTTGAGACAAGTAGTTGATGAGTTGGCACATACATGAGGTGTATAGTTGATGATGTTGGTACATATTGATGAGTCATATTTGATGAGTACTTGACACATGATTGGTACATACTTGGTACATGGTTGGTTGCACTTGTTTATGGTACAGGTTGATTACATATTGTTAGGTACAGGTTGGTGCATGGTTGATGCACTTGTTTATGGTACAGGTTGAGGTATAGTTTGATGCATGGTTCAGGTTTATTGGTACATGTTTACATCAATATATCTCATAATGATAGTGTGAAAGTGGTTCCATCATTCTACTTTTACTTCAGGGTGGTTGGATGGGGAAAGGAATGGTGGTTGTAGCCACCTTCTGGTTGTAGCCTAAGAACATAGGGGTTGTAGCCTCCTTCTGGTTGTAGCCAGAGAATTAGGGAGTTAGAGCTTCCCTCAGGTTGTAGTTTGAGAAACTAGGGAGTTGGAGCCTCCTTCCAGTTGCAGCTGGAAAAAAAAGGAAGTTGGTGCTTCCAATGAATGTAAGTCTTCAAGACATATAAGATAAATCATTATGTGGTTTTCTCCCGAATTGGGTTTCCACATAAAACACTGGTGTACTGTGTATGTGTGTGATTGTTCATTTCTTATTGCTCATTATTGGATAATAATTCTACATTTATATAACACTTGGAATATTTGGAGAAAAAAAATTATAATTACGCTATTACTCATTCACCCCCCCTCTCAGTAATCCAACAATGTCTTATGCAACTATACCAGTTTTTGGTCAAGAAAGGAGACTATACAGGGAAGTATTGTTGAAGTACATGGTAAGTAGCAAGAGAAAACCAAATAATCATCATATTTATTCTATTGAAACTGAGGTTGGTTCTTCAATTTTTTACAATGACCTGTTCTTTGAGGAAGAAGATCCAAAGACTCTTGAACTCTCTATGAAAGATGAGGCAGATCATCAAGCAAGGAAAGTTTCAAATCAACAAAATAATGAGGATGAAGAAATGAGGAATATGAATTTTGATGGAGTTGTTAGTAAGAAGGGAGCTGGAGAAGTTGTTTGGATAATTCCTCCTAAATCAAGTTCAAATATTTTCTCTTACAAATTTTGTTTTGACTGTACAAATAATATGGTTGAGTATGAGGCATTAATTTTGGGTTTGAACACAATTAAAGAATTGCGGGAAAAAATAATAGTTGTACATGGATATTATGAGCTTGTGATCAATCAAGTTAAGGGAATCTATCAATCTAAACATACTAGGATGAGAGCATACAGAAATATAGTTCTTGATATACTTGAAATTTTCACAAAATATAACCTTTCGGTGATTCCAAGAGGATAAAATTTGGTTGTTGATGCATTAGCCACTTTAGCTTCTCTTTTCAAGATTCCTATATTTCCTAACATAAAGTATTAGATTGAAGTCAAGCATAGACCAAAAGTACTTGAAAAGATCAAGTATTGGCATATTTTTTAGGATAACAAACAAGTGGTAAAATTTCTCCAAATGATTGATGAGGTTGCCAACACAAATATTGATGAGGAAAATTGTTGTGATCAGGAAGAAGATGCAGACATGTTTTAAAATGCAGATTGTTTTCAAAATCAGATTGTTGGTAGAGACAATGTTCATCTAAAAAATAATGTCATCCCTAAGGGCTTGGTCCCATTGGAAAATCTATTTGACAATAATAATGTGGAAAGGAACCCCAAAGTCACTGCAAATGATGAAGAAATAGAGGATTGTAACATTGGGACTTAGGAAAATCCCATAATCATCAAATTGTCCAAGACACTCAGTCCATAAATCAAGGAAAGATATATCATCTTAATGAAGGATTTTCGAGATGTTTTTCTTGGAGCTATGAATATTTCAAGGTTTATGACAAAAAGTTTATTCAACATGTAATTCCAATAAGAAATGATAAAAAAAAATTTAAACAGAAATTGAGAAGGATTAATCAATTATTGTTGCCATTAATTGAGAAAGAGGTAAGAAAGTTGTTTGATGCTAAGATTATAGTGTCTTTGAGATTCTCTAAATGGTTGGCCAACTTAGTTCCTGACATAAAGAAAAGTGGTGAAATAAGGTTGTGTGTAGACTTTCGAAATATGAACAGAGTTTCCCTCAAATATAACTACCCTCTTCCCAAGAAGGACTAAAGTTTGTAGAAAGTGGTTAGGTCACAAAAAAATTCAATGCTTGATGCATTTTTTGGATACAACCAAATCATGGTGCATCCTAATGATCAAGATAAGACAACCTTCACAAAACACTAGGGTACATTCATGTATGCCAAAATGGATTTTGGGATTATGAATGTAGGGGAAACATTCCAAAGAGATATGGATATAGATTTTGTTGATGAAAAAGATAAGTTCATTTCCATTTATTTAGATGATATTACTGTTTTTTCAAATTCAGATGATGAGCATTTAAAATATTTAAAAAGGATTTTTCAGAAGTCTAGGAGGTTTGGCATTTCCTTAAATCCCCAAAAATCTAACTTTGGAATGCAAGAGGGAAATATACTTGGTCATATCATCTTGAAATAAGGAATAAAGATAGATCCCAGTAGGGTGGATGCAATTCTGAAAATTGATACTCCCTGGAGAAAAAAAGAGGTACATTCTTTTCTTGGAAGGGTAAACTTTCTAAGGAGGTTCATCCCCAATTTGTCAGAAATCATTAAATTCATTACTAGCATGATCAGGAAAGGTAGTGAGATAAAGTGGACTCTAGAAGCCAGGAAATCCTTTGAGGATATAAAGATAGCATTGACCAAAGCACCAATACTATCCAATCCAGACTATGCAAAGGATTTCATCTTATTCTCTTTTTCATCAAGACACACTATTGTTGGGGTTTTGTTGCAAAATAATGAAAAAAACTTTGAAAGGCCCATATATTATTACAATAGAACTCTAAGAGATTCCCCATTGAAGTATCACATCATGGAAAAGAAAGCATATGCACTGGTAAAAGCCCTAAAAGAATTTATAATTTACATTTTTCGTTCTCATGTTGTTTCTCATGTGCCCGATAATGCTGAGAAAGATATCCTGACTTAGTCTGGTCCTGAAGGAAGAAGAGGCAAATGGATAGTAGTTTTGCTAGAATACGATCTAGAGATAAATCCTACAAAGCTGATTAAAGTGTATATTTTAACCTTGTACAATATTTACTGCAAACTGATTTTTAGTAAAAGAACAGAAAATATACAATGGAAAATACAAACATTACACAGAGATTTTTCCCCTTGAAACCCAAACTGGGAAAACCAACATATTCTATATTCATTCATAGTATTACATTGTTTACAATACAATATACACATAGGATCCAACGTCATCCAAAGCCCTAACCCAATGACCTAGATTAGTCAACAACTCTAATTTCTTAACAGGAAATAGAAAACCATCGGCAAACACCATGTGCTAAAAAATCACCCAAAAATGTGACACGTTTCTCGAGGGAAAAAATTCTCTGGGGTGCTACCCTTGCACCCCCCTCAAAACCCCTTGTGTGTCAGGTGCAACGCAGAAACTTGTACTCATGAAAATAATATAACACTTACCCAACATTGTTACAGGGTTACATAATCAACAATCCAGGGCAACAATGCCCATGGATCCTCAACACCAAGAGAACTTCTCAGTGCTCACAAATTTTGTTAATAAATCTGAAACATTCATTAAAGTGTCCACCTTCATCAACAATATTTTTTTTTCTTAAACCATGTCTCTCACAAAGTGATATTGAATATCAATATCATTTGTCTTTGAATGATAAGGCTGGTTCTTCGCCAAAAAAATTGCACTTTGACTGTCACAATCTATCCTTACAACTTGTTGTACCAACCCAATATTTGAACACAATCTTTGTAACCATACTTCTTCCTTACCTGCATGAGTGGCTTCCATGTATTCAACTTATGTAGTTGAATGTGCCACTACAGCCTGTCTTTTGCTCATCCAACTTACTGCTCCTCCAAATAAGTTAAACACATACCCACTTGTAGATCTCCTACGATCCAGATCTCCAACCCAGTCTTCATCCACAAATCCATCTATATCCACCACTCTGTCCAATCTCGATCTTCCTTGGTAGCAGAATCCATAGCTAGCAGTGCAATGCAAATACCTCAAACCCTTTTTATTATTGTCCAATGCTCCTTCCCTAGTTTTTACATATACATGCTCAAAACCCCCACTGAATGTGCAATGTCCAGTCTAGTACATACCATTGCATACATCAAACTGCCAACTACACTTTCATATGGAACATGATACATGTCCTCCTCCTCTTCATGTGTCTTGGGACACCGATCCACAGATAAATTTACACCAACATGAATAAGAACCTTGATCGGTTTACATTCCTTCAATCTCTTTTAACCAGAGTTTCCTCTTTTTCCAATCTCTTTTAATTTACATGTTGAAAATGAAATTTGAAGCATCGAGATCCTTCATGTCAAATTTAGAGGACAACTGAGTTTTCACATCCTGGATAATCTCCTTGTTGTTTCTTATCAACAACATGTCATCCACATACAATACCAAAAAAATCAAATGATCACCAATTAATTTAAAATAGACACAATTATCATCTTTGCTTCTTGTGAATCCAAGTCCCAGTATATAAGTATCAAATTTTTGATACCACATCCTTCATGATTTTTTTAAACGATACAAGGACTTTTTCATCTTACATACCAGCTCCTTCTTTCCCTTCACATCATAACCTTATGATTGCTTCATATATATTTCTTCCTCCAGATCCCCATGTAGGAATGTTGTCTTCCCATCCATCTATTCTACTTCAAAATCAAATGCAACAACAACAGATAACATAAATCTTATAGAGGTTAACTTGGCAGCATGAGAAAAAATCTCACCAAAATCAATTCCCTCAACCTGGGAATAACCCCTTGCTACTAACTGAGCTTTGTATTTATCCACTTTTACTTCTGCATTCAGCTTCTATTTAAATACCCATTTGCTTCCAATGGGATTTCTTCCAGTAGGAAACTCCACTAGATCCCAAGCCTCATTCTTATCCAAGGCTTCCATTTCTACGTCCATGGCCTTTTTCCAGATATTTCCATCCTCTGAATCCACTGCCTCCCTGATAGTTCTAGGATCATCATCAGTAATAGAAAAAGAAAAATTTGAATGGAAATCAGATGGAGTATACTTTTCTGGTAGCATTCTTTCTCGAATTGATCTCCTCAATACTGGAGTATGAGGATATTCTTCTTCTTATTCTTGTTCTTCTGTAGAGTTTGATTCATCATCCTTTAATTAAAACTCTATTTTCTCCGGTTCTTCCTTACTTGGTAGGAATTCATGTTTAACAACATCCTTCATTTCTCTAAATACTACATCTCGACTATACACTACCTTCTTAGTTTCTGGGTTCCAAAGCTTATAACCTTTGAGACCATATTTATATCCAATAAAGATACACTTTTCAACCTTCTTATATAGCTTACTCTCGTTTTCCTTTGGAACATGAACATATGCATCATATCCAAATACCTTGAGATGTGTGAGAGAAGGTTCCTTACCAGTCCATATCTCTTATGGAGTCTTGTCATCCAATGCTGATGAGGGTGATCTGTTGACCAGGTAATATGCAATACCCTCTGCCTCTACCCAGAATTATTTCCCTAACCCGACACCACTAAGCATGCACCTTCCTTTTTCCATCAACGTCATGTTCATCCTTTCTAAAACTCCATTCTTTTGAGGTGTATATGGAGTAGTCTTCTGCCTTGATATACCTCACTTCTTACATAATTCTTCAAATTCATTCACATAGAACTCTTCGCCATTATCTCTCCTCAACACCTAATTATTTTCTCTGTTTGATTCTCAACAAGAGCCTTAAAATCTTTAAACTTGTCAAAGACTTCATATCTTTTCCTGAGGAAATATATCCAAGTATTCCTCGAGAAGTCATCTATAAATGAGACATAGTACACAGATTTTCCCAATGATGGGACCGACACAAGTCCAAAAACATCACTGTGAACTAGTTGTAAAATTCCTTCTTCCCTCGTTGCACCATAGGGGAATATTACCCAATTATGCTTACCATAAAGACAATTTTCACAAAAATAAAAATCCAGAGAGTTGTTAGACATACCTTCAACCATACCTTTATAGTGTAGTAATCGAAGAACCTTCTCTCTGATATGCCCCAGTCTTTGATGCCACAACATAACCTTTTCTCCAGAGACTGTAGGAGGTATTTCTTCTTCAAATCCAATATCAGGAACAATGGAACTATTACTCCCATCACTAAAAGCGATTCCTTGCATCTTATATAGATTTCCAAACCGAACTCCCTTCAACAACACCATTGCTCCTCGAACCATCCTGCAGGTTTCCTTTTCAAATATTGTTTTTACCCCTGCATCGTCCATTTTTCTTACATAAATAAAATTTCTTGAACATCAGGAAGTTTTATAATCCTTCCATCTATGATCCTCAACTTTAATTTTCCTCGTCCTATGATTATGGTTGTCGAATCATCAGCTAAGAAAACATTACCTCCATCATACCTTTCATATTCATAGAACCACTCCTTGTGGGGAGTCATATGAAATGATGCACCATATTCAACCAACCATGCCTCATGATCTGCATGTGTGCTTGAAGAATCCAAGCACACATACCCTCCTTCTTCCTTGGAGGTATTTTATTCTGTAGAAGGAGATTCCTTAGATCCCTTATTTTTCTCAACTTTGGATCTACACTACTTCTTGTAGTGCTCTTAATTTCCACATCTCCAGCATACCTTTACAAAATTTCTGGAAGATTTAGATCTTCCCTTAGACTTATATCTCCCACTTGAGAACTTAGATTTGTTTCTTTCCTGGGAACTTCCTCTTGCAAATAATGTGTCTATTCTTTGTCCTTCCATATTCTTCTATCTCATCTCCTCTAACAACGAGGATGAGACCACTTCATCAAAATTCAAGGAAGTTGTATTAATACCTATGGACACAACCACAATATCCCATGAGTCTGGTAAATAACACAGTAAACAAATACATTTATCTTTATCTGAAATTTTAATCTCAACAGATACTAATTGACTTACCACAGTATTGAAGGCATTCAAATGCTCTGCCACCGAGTCTCCATCTCTCATCCTTAGGTTATACAGCTTCTTTCTCAGGAAAAATTTATTTACTAGGGACTTAGAATGATACAAATTCCCCATCCTATCCCATAAATGTTTGGTTGTAGCTTCCTCTTACACATTCAGTAATAATGAATCTGAGAGACACAGTCGGATTGTGATCTCCGCCTTCCGATCCAACTTTTTCTAGTCATCTGTTGAAGTTCCTGTAGGTGCAGTACCTAGATCTATCACGATCCACTGATCTCTATCCACCAATAGATCTTCCATATTGAGCTTCCATGGCTCAAAAATTTTCCCATTAAACTTCTAGATCTCCATTTTTGAATTTATTTCCATTTCTTTTCACCTAAAAAATCAATACCACAGAGCTCCCACTATAACAAGGTTTATCACAGTCCCGAGCCAAACCCTTGACCACAAAGGTGTCCCCCTAAATCCAACCTCGCTTTGATACCAAATGTAGATTTTAGCCTTGTACAATATTTATTGCAAACATATTTTCAGTAAAAGAACGAAAAAGATACAATGGCAAATACAAACATTACAAAAATATTTTTCCCCTAGAAACCCAAACCGAGAAACCCAACATATTATATATTCATTCATAGTATTACATTCTTTACAATACAACATACATATAGGATCCAGTGGAATCCAAAACCCTAACCCAATGACCTGGATTAGTCAACAACCCTAATTCCTTAACTGGAAATAGAAAACCATCGGCAAAAGCCATCTGCCGAAAAACCACCCAAAAATGCGACACGTTTCTCAAGGAAAATTTTTTTATCGGGGGTGTTTCCCCTACACTACCCTTGCATGCCTGACGCAACGTAGACATTCCTACTGGTGCAAATAATATAACACATAACAAACATAAAGGCCAGGGGCTTGCCAAATTGATGACACAGTCAAATTATGATGTTTTGGGGATACATTTTATTGAAGATATGTCATAAAATTCAAGAGAAGAAACAATTCCACAAGTATCCTAGAAGTTTCTTGAATCTCCATGGTATGTTGACATTATATATGTGTTGAGAAATTTACAAGCTCCTCCTGAACTAAGAAAAAACAAATCTAGGTTTTTTAAATTAAAAGCAACAAAAAATTGTATTCTTGATGGTTCTTTGTATTGGAAGGATCGAGGTGGAATTTTGCTATGTTTCTTATTGGAAGATGAGGTAAAAAAGGCTATCAAATAATTCCATAAAGATGACTATGGAGGGAACCATTATTGGAGAACTAGAGTGCATAAAATACTAAGAGCATGGTTTTATTGGTCAATCATTTTCTCTTATGTATACAAGGAGGTGTAAATCTGTCATGAATGTCAGATTTTTTATGGAAAAAGGAAATTGTTTCCCTTGCCTTTGAAACCAATTTCTGTTGAAGCATCATTTAGGCAATTGGGTCTTGATTTTATAGGAGAGATTCATCCATCATCTTCAACTCAACATAAATGGATATTGAAAGCTACACACTATTTCATTAAATGGATTGAAGCAATCCCAACAAGGAAAGATATGTTATCATTATCCAATTTTTGGAAAGTAACATTTTGTCTAGGTTTGGCTGCCCGGTCAAACTAATAAATGACAAAGCATTCCAGTATAAGAGGATAGAAAATTTTTGCAGTGATTACAACATAACCCTTGGTCATTCCACATCCTATAACCCACAGTGTAATTCATTAGTTGAGTCATCCAACAAGATCCTAACAAGAATTATCAAAAATATGCTACAGGAAAACAAAAAGGCTTGGCACAAGAAACTCATATATGCACCGTGGGATGATAGGATTACTACAAATAGGTCTATTGCTACATCATCTTTTTATATTGTATATGGCACAGATGCAATTTCCCCTACCTCATTAGGGATTCCAATTATGAAATTGCGACAAGAATAGGAAAATGAACCAATTGATGTTCAAAGAAGGATCAATCAACTGCTTCATGTACAAAAAATGAGAGAAGAAGTTTACAACAACACACAATTGCATCAAGATAAAATGAAAAAAGTGTTTGATAAACATGAAATGGTTGATGATTTCAAGGTAGATTATCTAGTCCTTAAATGGGATGCAAGAAATGAAGATAAGGGGAAGCATGGAAAGTTTGATTACCTCTGCTTGGGACCATTCAAAATTGTTTCTTATCATGGAAGCAATGCTTATCTGCTGCAAGAAATCAACGAAGATATCATTGGTGGAAGGAATGTGAATAGAAGGATTCTCAAACACTACTTTACTTGAAGCATTTTGATATTTCATCTCATTGTAAATAACGATTTGATTTTCAGATAAAACAGTTGAGGTCATCATTCAACAGAAATTGAAGCCCAAGGGGAAGGCCCTAAGCTTCTATTTAAATTTTTTAGTGTGTGTCAAGTTTGTACAAGGTTTGTTAGTTCATTTTTCTTTTTTAGAGTTTTTTTGAGTTAATTTCTAAAGTAAATAAATCCCAATTGATAAAGAACCTAGTCTTCTATTCTTTGTTGCCTCACTAGAAGGACAACATCCCCATTGGAGCCAAATGTTAGTGTCATTATTTTGAAGGTAGAATTATAGGTTTTTCAAGAGTTTGCAAAGTCATGATTTGGTCTTGGAAGACCAATGCATTCCTAATTGATTCATTGAGTGTGTGTTTTTTCAAATAGTTTTGTCTCATGAGATGTTTCAAGGTCTTTGGGTTATTGTCGCTATAAATCATTAAATGACATGTCAAAAAGAGTCAATTCATAAAGTCTAGGTGGAACGGTTCTTAGGGGTGTCATGGATCATAATAAAACATTATGAAATTCAAAGGGTCATCAAAGTTCATAATGTCGTATTTATTATCTTTTAAAGTGGTTTTTGTACTTAACCTGCAAAAATTACACACATTGTGCAAACTCAGTGCGCAAGTTGCTTGGTGCCACCCAAATTGTCTTGGCATTCTAAATAGATCAATCACCTTTAAAATCAAATATTGTTGAGCTTATGCATGTCTTTTCCCACCATATTTCATTGCAAAAGACCCTTTGCCATCGATCAAACCTTTTTTATTCAGGAATTCAACATACTCCATCTCTCTACACAAACCCTACATCCTCGCTACACATTTTTACACAGTAAGTACATGCTACACATCTTCTATTTTTCGCTACGCAAAGGTTGAAAACCTTTGTATTGTGTCTAGAAAGTGTCCTAAGCCTATAAAATTGTGATCTAAAGCTTGTTTATTATAATGTTGACTCTATTTGGCACAATTGAGTAAACCCTAGTCTCGCTTTCCATTGTGTAAATTGCCTTATCCGATTTTTTATCCTTTGAGCCTCCTTGTCATTACCAATATCAGTTTTATCTTACATCCACAGCATAGAAACTCAAGAGAAAAAGAAATATAACAAAGGAGGTAGTGTGTTGAGGTGTGAGCCACAAAGTTTAAAGTTGGTGAATTTTGATCCTGGATTTAGGGTTTCATTTGAGCAAGTTAGTTGCATGAGGTTTTTCAAGAGGATTCAAGGACACAATGTGTAGGTAACGAAGACTTTGCTCTCAATTTCCATGGAGTTCAGATGAGAATTGTAGATATTACCTTCCAAGTGTCAGAGGAGACTATAGTTGTTACAACTGAGATTCCAGTCCAAGGGTAGAAGTGGTTTAAAGGTATGCCTCTTGATCCAATTTTCTACACTGATTTCCTAAAACCCAAATACAAAAAGAAGAAGTTTGGTGACACTATTCCAAGAGAATGTATACTAGAGAATTATGAAAAAAAATTAAGACTAGTTCAATGATATTGAAATTGTGAGGGGATATTTGATAGAGTATAGCAGTATCACATAAGGCTTCTGGTGCATTTCATAGGAAATAACCATTTAAATTTACCTTTTTACCTATAGAGAAGCTTAGGTAAAATGGCAGACAAAGTACAAGCTAGGGTTGATCATCTTAAGACTAGTTTGTTTCAATTCTCCTTGGTAAAGTTGCTAGTGGTGGAAGAACTCAATAAATCAAATAGAGATTGGGACTCTTTCCTGGCCTCAACAAACATTCCTTTAGACCCAAAGGAGGTACCCCCTCATATTTTGAAAAAGTGTCTCCTAAAGATTCAAGTGGTAAAGAGAAAGGGTTTGCAGAACAGGGCAAAGGGAAATGAAAGGAAATTGAAGATTCTTCACCAAGCCAACCAACTAAGAAGAAGGGTAGAAGGATACACTTTACTGATGAGGTGGAGGAAACACCAAACTTGAGTATTGTTGGAAATACCTACCACACTTAGAGGGGGGGTGAATGAGTGTGGGGATATTTTTCCCAAAACTTCCCTCTTGCACAAAAACTCATCAATTAGCATTCAACAGTTATTCATTACCCATTGCTATCATTTATAACCAGTTATATGTAGGCACATATCAGCAACATATATCAGCAATATATCATCAACAAGTCATCATCACAATGGACACAAAGAACACAAGATGTATGTACAATTTTCCTTTTATTACGGACTATAATCCTTGGGTTTTATCAGCAACAACTAAATAGAGTACAACTCTACAAGAGCACCAGCTCTATATGCAAGACTGAACTTACATTCTCAGCGCCAATTGATATGAGGCAACAATCCTCAATAGATATCAATCTGTCAATAGGAACACGACCTGTTAGTAGTGCAGCCCGTGTGTGTATGCACCCTGGCTCACTACAGCCCGCGTGTGAACACGGCCAATGTATAATGCAACAATCTTATGCTTCTTAGCAACTAGGGTTTTTCTTTTCTTCACATGCTCAGATCCTCTGCAACCTACAATCACTTTCTCTTTTGTCTTCCACTATCCAAACAGACCCACAACCAATCACAACACATCCAAGCTCTCTAATAGCTTGCTCATGCTCCACAATAAATCAATATGAATGCTATCTCAATCATGTATAAATAACTAGTATACCATTGTAATCATGTCACTACTGAATCACAAGAGTGTTGCTCACTCCATTAACCAAACTGAGCCACATCATAGAAGCCATACCAAGAATTCCCTAAGCATTCACAACATATCGAACAATAGTATCTATCAAGACAATAATGTAACCATACCAGTGTCTTAGTGATAGATATGAGGCCATAAAATGCAGATCTGGAACCTGCCTCATCATCCAAGAGCTTGGCACCAACTCAAACACAAATCTCCATAAGGTTATTTAGTCCACGGTCCCTGTACACAGTCATCCCGCATGTACACTCACCCTATACACAACCAGCCCGCGTGTACACGCACCCTATACACAGACAACCCACGTGGGCATCAAACAATAGGGTTTTCTGTGAATCCAAGACTTTTTCCATCAAGATCTCCGATATTTCCGAAACTTTGATGCGTCCATGAGAACCTCCTCTTGCTCTCTTCCTCAGAATAGATCTTCAATCATGCTCAAGATATCCACACCAATAAGATTCTCTCACAAGAAGCTCTCCATCAATACTCCAAAAGATATTCACAAGAAGCTCTCCATTGATCCACAAAGGATTCTCACCAAATGTACTTTTTACAAGAGATCCTAGATTCTTATTTATACTTTCATCTTCTAGGTCACTTAACCCATTTTTAGGTTACTTAATCCATTTCTAGGTCAGTTAACCTATTTTCCTTATTTTAGGGTTAACCACTTTCCATGAATAGAAATTTCTCCAATACTTTATCATTTAAATATTCCTTCTTGATTTTGTCACTTTACTTTATCATTTACATAATCCATCTTGATTTTGTCACTTTACTTTATCATTTAAATAATGATTTCT
>JZKD02S0243704.1:52427-85092 GCA_000966675.3 Picea glauca | reverse complement strand
CTTCATGAGCCATACTTGGTGAATGCCTCCTTGAAGCTTGAGGTGATGATATAATCTTTCTTCTTGAAGGATGAGAACTTGGCTCTACAAGTTGACCTTCTCCTCTTGTGAGTTTAAACCTTGTGAGCATCAGAAAACAAAACACTTGCAAATAATCAAGTCTTCAAAAACCTAAGCTCTGATACCAACTTGATCTAAAAATGATAAAGACTTGTATTCTTGAAAATATTTGCAAGTATTAATTCAAGTGTTATTATGCAAATGAATCAATTTTTCAAACACAAATTTTATAGAAATAACACATTCAAGATGCATATAATCAGCAACAAATAATAGTGAACAGAAAACACATACACAACAAATGATAAAGGAGTTCACCCCTCTCTTGGGCTACATCTCCTAGTCCAACTTCCAATGGATATTTTGTATTATTTGATCAAAGTGATAAAATATGTTCTTTACAGTGCTAAAAATGCCAAATATATGGCTCCAATGGCTTCATAATGTCCAAAAACCCCTAGCTAGGCTTTTTCAACACCTCGTTTGGCCAAAAATTGAAGAAGATAGGCTTCCTGGAAGTTCCCCTTCAAACTTGTTGTCTTTGGATCACCAAAATGCACCTCTATCTCCTCAACCTAGCCCCGATGCACATATATGTGTTAAAACCTAGCACCGGATGCAACTGCAAAATGGTGCAAACTTTAGGACAGTTAGGGCACGCCCAACCCCTAACTGCCAAGACCGTGGGCATATGGGTCCATGTGACCGCGCGCCCATATCAAAACTATTGCAACTTATATAAATTGTTTTACATATATATAATAAGAATCATATGTGGGCACGCAGGTTGGGCAACCCTTCCCAAGGCTCTTCCCCTACCCGGAGGTCGCGGGGTCGAGTCCTGCCAACTACCAAAGTTTTAAACCACTGTTTAGGTGACACATGGCGGCCATTGATTGGGCCACGTGTCACCATCCCATTTGCCACAAAAAAGCCACATGTCATACACCAACTCATCCACACGATTGCCAACCAACACCTGCCATGTGTCATATGACCCTGCCACATGTCGTACAACTCTACCACGTCAGCATCCATACGGACTGTACAGTGAGCACATTGTTTTTGTCTGTTTGTCGATTTGAACAGAACGTGATATCTCTCTCATATGACATCTGTTTGAACCCAAATGAGTTGCATTGGGTTCGTGATGACGAGGCCTATGCACCCGTTCGATTTGAAGCGATTCCGAGCACTTTAAATTTTGAGCAAAATTTGATCCCCTGGATCAAAGGATATGCAGATGATTATTTTTATTCCAAGAATTTGATTTCGAAGTAGTGGTGAAGCCTTGAATATTGAATGCAAGATGATCTAGGTGGATATCAGTGGCAACCCACCTATTCCACTGGCTCGAAAAATAGTTTTCCACCTTGGCAGTTTTTCGACAATTTTTCGGGTTCCAAACTTCTGGGGCCATTCTAAGTACTTAAATGATGTTTTTTGGGGATTTGGGGCCCAGGTGATTTCTTAAGGCACTCACATGGTCCAGTAAAAAATCGTTCTTCTCGATTAGACCTTTCCAATGAGCTATTGTGCACCTAAATCGAAGATCGTATGCAAAATTTATGACCCTAGGAAGTTGATATACTAACTTACCTAAACGGGGCCCACATGACTTTTAGTGCTTCATCTCCTAGGGTTAGGTTTTTGGATGTTTAGGTTTTTTTAAATTTTTGTTTATTGTAAAAAGGCCTTTAGAGCCTCATTGTAATCATATTCTTGTGAATGATCGCAGCCGTCACATTTCTTATAAGAGATAAGCTACCACCATTCCAACAAGCTTGTTTTCCGATGCATTTTACAGTTTCAACTTATTTCCTTATTGAATAGAAAACCAGTTTTATTGTATTTGTGTTATTTTGTGTTAAGAATATTTTAATAATATGTATTCATTTCCTTCTTCTCAGAAAATCTAGATCATTGGTATCAGAGAGGGATTCTCCTTGTCGTATTAATGCATGTCCCCAATGAGGTCAGGGTACAAAGAATTGGGCCTCGAGCTTGTTTCTCTTGAGGAAAAAAACTCTCACACGCCCAAGCGGCATCTCATGGTAGGAGAAAATAAAGATTATGGGACAGGAGATCCTTTCAAAATGTTTCTTGAGGAAGCCCTCATGCAACAGAGGAACAAGATGATGTATAGTTTCACGCAAATCCTTCAGCAACTACCAATGGCGACGCATCTTACTTGAACGGAGGCACCGCCCCCTTCAAGGTACAAATCAACTTCGATATTCCAATATTTGAACGTAAGATAAACACAGATCTTGTAGACAAGTGGTTGAATCTACTAGAAGGGTTTTTTTTGTCCATAACTTTTTTAATAGAGAAAAGATTACTTTTGCGCTCCTCAAATCTATTCCCAATGTCAAATATTGGTGGGAAACTTTCTTTGAGCAAAAGGAAACAGGGGAACCCTAATTATTTATAGTCACGGCCACCTAGGAATCCTTCAGGGATGTTATTAATGAACAATACTACCATTTCGGAAGTTATGACGACTTGTATACCAAATGGACCACATTGCGTTAAGAAAGAGACCAAGCACTACCAAAGTTCACAAATATCTTCCATACCTTGCGAACTAAGCTAGGTATCAAATATTCAAAGAAACATCTGGTGCTCAAGTATCACGGTGCTCTGCATATATACATCCAAATTGAAATAGAATTTATGGGCATCTCATCCTTGGGCATGGCCTACCGATATGTCGTCAAAATAGAGCATAAGCTCAAACAAAAGACACAGAAATTTGGGTCTGGGAACCCCTCACAGAAAAATCTAGGAAAGGGCGGTCCCAACCCACAGAACAAAGGACATAGAAAAGATGGATAGTATTAGGACAACCAGTCCAAGCTGCAAGAAAAGAAGGAAACCAAAAATAAAAAAAATAGATACTAGGAAGTGGCGTGACTTCCATAAGAGCCCTTGGCATAGCACTGTTGATTGTCACCCAAAGTAGTCTCTAGTGGCCAAAGTGAAAGCCTCTAAATCAGATGTGGTTTCTGACTTTGAGTCGGAACTAGATAGGGGAAGACGGATAATTGATGCGGAACCCAATGCCACCATTGCTGCCACCAAGCTCCATCCTAGTGAACCAGACGAGCTAGAAGAAGGAGAGTGCCTCTTCCATTCACAGATGTGGGTAAAAGTCACCCCTATGGACTTCATCATTGATAGTGGTAGCTAAAAGAACCTCATCTCAACAAATCTTGTCAAGCGGTTGACCCTGTCGACATCGTCGTACCCACAACCCTACACCATTAGATGGCTCCGCCAAGGAAGCGATCTTCGCATCAACCAACAGTGTCGAATTTCATACGACATCAAGCCCTTCAAAGATGAGGTATTGTGTGATGTTTCTCCTATCAAAGTTTGTAATGTTATTTTGGGCCAACCTTATTTATGGAAACACCATGTTGTATATTAGTCTAGGAAACTTTGAATAGGAAATTGTATAGGATACCCGAGGCAGTTCCTCCTAGTGTTATTTCCATGATCCCTACCAAACAATGTAGGAAGGTAATCTCTCAGACGAGGAATTTCTTCTTCTTCATGATTCACTCTCAGAATGAGCGTAAGATTGCAGCCATATCCAGGGTCTCTGTGGACGACCTCTCCACACAGCAGAAGCAAGTAGATAAGATCATGGAAGAATACTCATATATATTATCCTCACCTACCGGGGTACCTCTACACTGTCAAGTCAAGCACCCCATTGATCTGACCCCTAACGCACTTCTTCCCAATGGGTCAGTCTACTGCCTCTCTCTATTAGAGAATGAGGAGATTAAGTGGAAGATCCAAGAACATCTCCACAAGGGGCACATCTGTCCCATCTCATCACCTTGCGGGAGCCCAATCATGCTGGTACAAAAGAAAGATGGAACCTGACGAATCTGCATTGATTACCAGGCTCTGAATAAAATCAGAGTCAGAAACCGATACCTGATTCCCCGAATCGATGACCTCCTCGATCATATAATGTGGGACAAATACTTCAGTAAGATTTATTTGAATTCTGGCTACCACTAGGTCTTGATAGAAAAAATAGATGTATGGAAGACCGCCTTCAAGTCAAAGGAAGGTATTTTTGAATGGTTGGTCATGCCATTTGGTTTGAAAAATGATCCAGCCACTTTCATGAGAATGATGGATGATATCCTGTGACCATTCACTAATACTTTTGTAGTGGTGTATCTAGATGATATTCTCATTTACAGAAAGACTTGGGTAGAACACTTGCATCATATTCAGTAGGCTCTGCACACCCTGCGACAACACAAGCTATACACCAACTTGGAAAAATACTCCTTCGGCATGGACAGGGTCCATTACCTGGGCTACATCATTGATCAACATGGAATACATGTGGATCTATCCAAGATACAAGTAATCCATGACTGGACAGCCCCAACCACACTCACTAAGCTTTGAAGCTTCTTGGGCCTTACCAATTTCTACCACAAGTTCATGTTGGGACTCTCCCATATTGCATGGGCCCTCAGTCAAATAACCAGGGGTGGTGCTAAGGTTAAATTTTTGTGGGGTTGGTCTCAAAAACAAGTGTCTGATTATTTGAAGTAGTGCTTGTGCTCAGCCCCAGTACTTTCACTACTTGACCTGCAACATCCCTTTGAGATCAAGACATATGCCTCATGATATGTTGTGGGCGACGTTCTCACTCAACATGACCACCCCATGGCCTATCATAGTGAGATATTATCATATTTTGTCTATAAGTACCCTACTTACGATAAAGAAATGTACTCCATTATGCAAGCCTACCTCCAGTGGAGACATTACATTCTTGGGAAGGAGACAATCATCCACACTGATCAAAAGCCACTGCAGTTCATGCAGACACAAGGAAGAATGCATAATGACCACCATTTAGAAGCGGTCCACATACTTCCATTAATTCCACCTCAACGTCAAGTATAAAACAAGAAGCACAAAATGTGTCATTGATTGCCTCAGTAGACCTCCAGTCGCGACACTCACCACAATGATAGACTCTTGCGGCCATGAGACCTCTAGATGGCCCTAACTCTATGAGACAGACTCGGACTTCAGCACCACCTACCAAATGTTGGTCACAAATGTAGTTGTCGATAATTTCCATATTCAGGATTGGTTGCTATGTCATACAGGCCATCTCTACGTTCCATCAAGAAAGCGAGAGAAACTAATCTGGGAAGCCCACTAAAATCAGGAAGCATGACACTTCGGCATTGAAAAGATAGTGGAAATGTTACAACAACATTTCTACTGGTCGAAACTTCAACAAGAGGTCAGCAAGTATATCAAGTCCTACACTACCTATGTTATTGCCAAAAAGACCACCAAGAAAAATGGCATGTACACCCCGCTGCCTACTCCTAACAGGAAATGGGAATCCATCTCAATGGAATACATGTCAGGCCTCCCATACACAAAGAGGGGAAATGAATATGTTTTTGTGGTTGTTGATCTCTTTTCCAAGATGGTGATTCTATTTTCTTGCAAGGAGAACATCATAGCAGAAGCCACTACCAAGCTCTTCTTTGAACGAGTATTGGTACATTTTTGGATCCTGCAACCCATTATCTCAGACCATGAAATTTGGTTCCTCGACACATTTTGGTCGAGCCTCTGGTAACTTCTAGATACCAAGCTCACCAAATCCACTTCCTTCCATCCCCAAACAGATGGCCAAATTGAGTTTGTCAATCGAATGATTGTACATATCTTTCACATGTACAATTCAAAACACCCTTGCACATGGGATGAGAGTCTTCAATATGTCCAACATAGCTACAACTGAGCCCTTCATATCTCAACTGGCCACGGCCCCTTTCAGGTGGGGATGGGATTCCAACCATTGGGCCCCATGAATGTTGCACTACCCCTAGCAACCACCTCAGCTGATTCGTCCCCTGCTCCACCAGAAGATGACAAAGCCACCTAGTCCATTGAGCAGATCCAGCGCATATGCCAATAGGTTCAGGATATTCTATAGAAGTCTAATGCCAATTATAGGGAATTCCATGATCAACATCAGGTGGCACATAAGTTTCAGGTGGGCGACAAAGTTTGGTTGCACTTGCAGAAAGAACTCCTTACATATCCCCATCGGAAGCTTCACCCAATCCATTATGAGTCATACACCATCACCAAGGCTATGGGTGACAATTATTTTGAGCTAAACATTCCCCCTTTCCTTGGCATGGACCCATTCTTCAACGTGGCTCTCCTTTAACCATATTTCCCACCATTATTGGACACCTCAGAGATAGAAAAGCAGTTGACACCAACAGAGCTCAACCATGACTACATGAAAAAAAAATTGAGTGATCATATTGTGGACACACATATCAAGGGAACTCAACAGTAAAGAATCCATCTTTATCAAGTCGTCAAAGTAGGGTGGCTCCTGCACCAAGGAAAGTGGCTCACCCTGGGCCAAATTCAGCAGAAATTTCCTCATCTGATGGGGGAACTCAATGTAATGGAGACCATTTATTCCTAAGGAGGGAGGATTGATCCAGGTGGATATTAGTGGCCATCCACCTATTCCAATGGCTCGAAAAACAGTTTTCCACCTTGGCCATTTTTCGGGTTCCAAACTTCTGGGGTCGTTTTGAGGCCCTAAATGACATTTTTGGGGGATTTGGGGCCTAGGTGATTAATAAGGAAAATGAAATGGGCCAATAGAAAATCATTATTCTCAGTTATACCTTTCCAACGGGCTATGGTACACCTAAAATGGAGATCGTATGCAAAAGTTATGACGCTGGGAAGTTGATGTACTAACTTACCCAAACGAGGCCCACATGACTTTTGGCGCTTCATCTCTTAGGGTTAGGTTTTTGGATGTCTAGGGTTTTTGAAATTACTTTTTATTGTAAAAAGTCCTTCAAAGCCTCGTTGTAATCATCTTTTTGTGAATGAGCGCATCCATCACATCTCTTCTCAGAGATAAGCCCCCACCATTCCAACAAGTTTGTTTTCTACTGCATTTTACAGTTTCAACTTATTTCCTTACTTAATAGAAAACCGGTTTTATTGTATCTTTGTTATTTTTTGTTAAGCATATTTTAATAATCTATATTCATTTCATTATGCTGATAAAATCTAGATCACATGACCAGATCACTTATCCAGGATAACTAATGGAGAAGAACCTAGTAACTTGGAAGACAACTTTCCACATGCAAAAGTGTTTTCAATAAATATATTTGATGAGTATTTTATTGACATTATTGAGTTCTTGAGTACAGAATTTGCACCAAGAGAATTTACTACTGTGCATAGTAAAAATTTGGTGGTCAGAGCTATAGACTATCAATTAATTGCAAGTTATTTATACAAAATTGTAGCAGATAACATCTTGAGAAGATGTGTGATGGAGCATGAAAGTCCTTTCATTTTAGAAGAGGAACATGAAGGGATTGTTGGAGGATATTATGCAGGGAAAGATACCATGCAGGATTATGGTTGCCAACAATTCACAAGGATTCAAATGACTACTATCAAAAGTGTAATGTTTGTGAAAGAGTTGGGAAACCATCCAGGAGGGATGATATTTCACTGAGACCTCAAGTAACTCTACAAGTGTTTGATAATTGGGAAACATATTTTTTAGGTCCAATTAATCCACCAACAATAATATCAAGAGATAGATATATTATTACATCAAAAAAATATTTAACCAGATGAGTTGAGGCAACACCATTAAAGGATTGCAGCACATAGACTATAGCATGTTTTTTATTTGAATATGTAGTGACAAGGTTTGGATGTCCAAGAATATTGATGAGTGATCAAAGGAATCACTTTATTAATAGTACAATTGAAAAACTTCTTGAAAAGTTTAAGATACATCATTAGAAGAGAACTCCTTATCACCCTCAAGCAAATGGAATAGTGGAAGCCTTTAACGAAATTTTCGATAATTCCTTAACAAATATTTGTAATGTGAACATAGACGATTGGGATTTTAAGGTACCAGCGATACTATGGGCTTGTGACTACATGCAAGAAGATAATGGGGAAAAAACCCTTTAGATTGGTGTATGGACAAGAATCAATAGTTTCCTTATATTATTTGATAACAAGTCTACGCATTGCAGCAATTACAGACATGATGGAAAGGGGCACAGGACAAGAAATATTGGCTCAGCTGATGGAATTAGAAGAAGACAAAATCATAGTAGATTTCCAAGAGGAGGTACAGAAAGAAAATGATAAAGCATGGCATGACAAACATATAAAGAAGAAGAATTTTAAGGAAGGAGATATGGTTCTCCTCTATGAAATAAGTATTTGCAGCACCCAGGAACGCTTAGAATGCATTGTCTAGGTCCATATCAAATAAAATATATCACAAATGAAGGTGTTCTACAACTACAAGAATTAGCAAGAAAGGAATTTCAAGGACTGGTAAATGGTAGTCGATTGAAACTATATATGGACAGTTGACCTAGTAACTCTTAGTAGTTGTAGCGCAGCAAGAAGACTTGTACATATTATAAATAGTAGGATCTAAAAGGAGAAAAAGGAAGAGAAAAGTAGAAAAATGAAGAAAATGCCAAAAAGAAGTAGTCTTTGGAATAAGTGATAGACAGATAGTTGAGAATGACAGGGTGTAGTAGACAGAAAATTGGTGCGACATAATTCATAAGACTACGCGTAGAAAAAGTAAACATTGTGCGATGGGATGGAGAATGCCCATAAAAGTGGAAAACTGGTGAATGTAAAATAAAGGATGCATCATAGCATTAATTATAGAACTTATAAAGGGGAAAAGTTGGGAAAATACAAAAAACTTGTGATTTTTGAGAGACTATGTGACTGAGAAAAAAAATTGTGAATAAATGAGAGTTTGTGAAGGACCCAACCGAGATCTACAACGAATTTTTATTGAAGACAAGAATATGATGCCATCAAAATTTAGAAAACCAATCCAGTTTGCATGAAGGACTTGTAGTAGTAACAGACCACCAGAAGAAACGACCAGAGTGATCGATGTGGATGATATTACCACTACAGAGACATAATCCATTATCCTGATGGATATTGAGGAAGAAAACCCACAAGAAGAAGAGATAGAAGTCAACCAAGCAGCGCAAGGCCAAACACTATGATGGAAGCAAACCCTAGCACAAAAACCCTAGGAACGACGCACGCAAAGGGTGCACAAGATGACAATGAAAGTTAAAAAATAGAGTCTGAGACACCTATAATAGAGGAAAATGCAGAGGTTGAGGATGATTGCTCCACGTATGAGGAAATGCAGGAAGAAGAAACCCTAGATGAAACAGAATTCGAGTCGTCGAGAAGAAGGAAATAATGTCCACGCAAAAACAACTTGAGTGTCAGTGTCTCACATTATAGAATCAGTCGTCATTGTGGAAGATATGTTAGTATTTGTTCCAAAATTGCGGTATACAAATAACAATGTGATAGAAGTCGCAAAACTTATGGAGCTTGCGCATGAGATCTATATGGAGATCGTGGGGTCAAATTCA
This sequence comes from Picea glauca, assembly GCA_000966675.3. Classification (NCBI taxonomy): domain Eukaryota; kingdom Viridiplantae; phylum Streptophyta; class Pinopsida; order Pinales; family Pinaceae; genus Picea; species Picea glauca. The sequence continues at coordinate 75,517 of JZKD02S0243704.1, read as the reverse complement.
ATAGAAATCCTGATTATGGAGCCTAAATAGTGGATAAATGGACTTTACAACTATGACATAATGAATTTGTTGGAAATGCCTCATTTCGGTAGGGGGAGAGACGTCAATGCATGTGCCAAACAACTTTTGGAGCATGTACATGGAGGATTTTTATGGATGGATAGAACTATCCCGATAGATTTCAAACTAATTACCAAATTGATAGGGTTTCCAATAGATGGGGTAAATCCAGAGCAATACCTCGATGGAAAATCAAAGGAAAACGTTATTGCAGAAGAGGTAAAGGAAAAATTTGGCACAGATAGAGGAACAAGAGGGATGATTACCAAGAACATCAATGACCCAGCTACCAGGTTTATGAAAAATTTGATGGTATGCAAGCTACTGAGGAAATGTCACAAAGATGAGGCACCTACAGGGGTGATCGTAACAACTATGTAGTGCACAAAAGGAATAGTTCTGAGTTGGGGAACATATCTTCTCAAAATTTGGTTAGAACACTGCAGGGATGTTCCTAGATGCATGGGATAAACCAAAGTATTCGATATTTTTTGGAAGAACAGGAAGATATGGCACAACAAGGTATGAATATTTCTGACACAAAACAGATGCCAAGAAAAGGAAATCCAACACAAGTATTTTTGGCATGTATATCTAAGAGATGCAGGAAAAGATTTCAAATACATGGATAATGTCACCTGAATTGGTGAAGGAACATGAGGGGATAGACAACTTTAAGGCATCCAAACATAACACATGGATAAAAGAAAGAAGAGACCCGAAAAAGATATTCCTCGAGATGCATTATTGCATTACAGAGGAAGAATTCTAGTGGGTACTTGCAGAATGGTCAGATCAATGGAAGATTCCAGTAGTAGGAATGAAGGAAAAGGAACAAGCACAAGTTGCCACAATGAAGAAATATAGTAGCCCAACTGAAAATACTAGAAAATCATCCAAGCGTAACATACCTACATGTATTGAGACAACAACAAAGAAACTAAGGAGGAATGAAACATTTCCAAGAGCTTCAGTATGTGGAACTGACAATGTGGAAATAACCAATCGGGAAGTGAAAAATAAAAATGGAATATACACTCAGGAGAGGACTGTAGGGACACCAAATCTAGAAATCAACCATGCAGATGGGTGAATAGAAGAAGAAGATGAGGGAATAGAAGAAGCGCATTGAGCTTAAAATCACAGAAGATGACACAGACTTAGTAGTCGATAAGATGAAAGATAGAGGAGAGGAAGTGCTCTATGTCACAGAATATCAGAGAGAATAACTCACGACAAAGATTATGGAATTTAGAGCAATGTTGGAAAGTTTATAACCCATTTTCACACATTATAAAAGTAAAAAACAGTAGGTTCCAATTCAAGAAGAGAAAGAGACCATCCAGAAATAAATAGTGGGGAGTGCCAAATTCCAGATCATCTAGAGTATGTTACAAGCAAATGAGGAGACCGCACAGTGACCCATGAAGGATGTTGAACAATTGGACTTGGTGCTATCCAAGATTCCAACAAATGCCTTATGTAAATTGCAGATAAGCATGGCACATGAGGTACAATCCAGAGCAAGGATGGGTGCCACAACTTTAGAAATATCCAGGGAAGGTAAGGAAGTGTTGGATATCGTTCTCACAGAGGTGTGAATGGAACACGAAGAAGAAAAACATTGCACAGATAGATTGGAGGAAAGACTTGAAGAAGTTTTCCAGAAAATTCCAGAGACTGCATTATCAAGGGAAATCATCACAGAAGAGAAGATACAGAAGATTGTGCGGGCGATGGATGGGTAAAATAAAGAGATAAGAGAACTAGTAGAGAAAATGACACCCACTACCCCACCAAAAGTCAGAACAGAAAGAGAAAAGCAAGCCATAGAAAAAAAAAAAAAGAACATTGCGCTAGAAGTTAAGGATATAGAAGAACTTTATGAAACGACCACGCAACCTTGGATGAGCCTGGAAGAAGATGAAAGGATCTAGCAATTGGATCATAAAGAAGAAAACTTGAATACAACAGTCTAGGATCTCAAGCAGAGGTAGAAGACAATGTCTATCTCAAAGAGACTATGAGCCTTGCAGGAAATGAAGAATAGGTAGATAGAAATGAATAACATCCAGGAGGAAAGGTAGACTAGACAGGATCAACTGGATCCCCTACAAGAGAAAGTAGAACAAATGATAACAATGATGGAGACATAAAAAGATATAATGTAATAGGCACACTCAAAAGTATACAAGTGTTGAAGGATCCTTTTACATCAGATTTCGTAGAGACCCTCAAAGAAAACAAAGCATAGATGAAGGAAAAGGGAGATGAACTAGCCAAGAAATTACAACAATTGGAGAAAGTAGTGCAGGAGGCATACACGACATGAGTGGATCGAGATAGCCACATGTTAGTGTTGAGGGCCTGTTGGAGAAGGAAATTTTTGGATTAAGCGTAGGAAGAAAGTAAGAATGGACCAAAGGAAATAGCGTGCACCGAAAAATAAGAAAGACCAGCGTGACAAAGGGGAAAGGAAGTAGATAAACTGAAAAGAAGGAAGATCAGCACAAGGAATGGTTGGATCGAAGAACAACCACGCAGAAGGCAGTTAGAAAGTGGGAAAGTGGAGTGCACTTAGATTTAGGGTTTTGGAGTCATAATGCAAGGGTTTTAACCCATTTTTTATTATAAATATGATGTATGAGGTAGATAGGAGAGATGGTATCTTTGCATGCTACCCTAGAACTTGTTCACAATGAGTCTATTTTGGAGAGTCCTTCTTGACTCTGAGTTTTTGTATTGTTGAGAGTTATGGAGCTCATATGGAGTGAATTTTGAGATGTAACTGAGGGTCGGGTCACAATCTATGGATCTTGGTGCGATGTTGGTTAGCCTCACATGCAGAATTCATAACTTCTGATGTAATGTGCACAATGCTATTTTGATGGAAAATAAGAAATAAGGAGAATATCTTTGTGGACGTAGCCCAGGGGGTGAACCATGGTAAAATGGTGTCTTTATGTGTGATGTGTTATTTTTAAATGCTTTATAATGAATGAATGGTTATATGAATTCATTTGTTAGGGTTTATTTACAACATGCACCGTTGGAGATATTACACACTCACCTAGAATTATTTTCCTAAGTTTGATACTCCAATGTCGAGAACTATTCCTTATATGAGAATATAATCTCTAGAAAATATTCCCCTAGAAAATAGAGCATTCATCTTTAGTTAATATTCATTTACACTCATTTATACTAGTGGAAGTCACTCATGCATGAAAACCTCAGTTTTATCATCAACAGTTTCATGTGTCTCTCTCACTTCCACACATGTGTCTCAATTAACTGATGATTGCATGGATCAATTAACTAGGACAAGGTGGAAGTTCACTACAATGTCTATCAATGAGTGTATAGATATATCTATATCACTACTATGGAACATTAGTTACTCATGTAACCTATATCTATTGTAAATTATTCACTATTTGAGTGTGGAATACACTTAATACAATTCTTTGATTCTCTCTCTCCAGTTTTCGTCTTTTCTCATTTTTTCTACAAATTGTGTATGTCCTTTGCTAGATAGATCTTATATGTGTAGGTTCATCCAAATTTACATGGTATCAGATCCCACATGATAGAAGGAAAAGGCACACCAACATCTTTATTTGAAGGTACTGAATATTGAAGAACGCATAAAAGATGGATTATTCACTGACAATACTTCTCACGCCTCATAACCATTTGGAGTGGAAGAAAAAAAGTATGCTTCAAATCAGATGCAGAGGTGTGTACCAAATAAATATGGAAATGGAAGTATATCATGATTCTACCGATGAGAAAAACAAATTTCTTAATAGACAAGATATGGCCATAGGATATATCTTCTGGTCTATTTCTCCTTAAATTCTCCACCAACTATATGATGAATCACGAGACTAAACTCAAAATGAACTATGGACCATATTGGAGGTTCTATTAAGGAATAAAGAATGTTGTGAATATTTCATGAAATAGGTTGAACACATAGATCCAGAATAAAAACCATCAGAAGATAAAGCCTCTTATTCTGAAGTCTTCTACACAAGTATCTGCACAAATTATTGTTCCATTAATTGCAGATGATGTCTACTCTATTTCATATTTTTTTTTATGAATTTATTATGGAATATATCATTCATGCATCTCAAGAGTCACATGCAAAAAAATTTGCATGCATCGCAGGAGCAACATGCATGCACCATGCATGTATCTTGGGAGACAAAAAGGGGGTTGCACACATCAGATTCAATTATGATATTTTTTGAGAATAATTTATAGCAGAAAAAAATGGACATTTGAATTCCTCTCATAAAAATAACCAATTTCAAAAAAACAATCGTTCGAAATGAAGTCCGAGAAGTGAAGTTATGAGAATTTTAAAATCCGTAAATTTTCAGCATTTTTCCAAAAATGACCGCACGATTTTCAAAGTTTCATCCAAAATTTATTTTGATCTTATTCATTAAAAAAAGAGAATGTGGATATGTGTGGACATCGCAGTAGTGCATATACGTCATCAGATCTGTGCAGACATCTACATCTTCAACAAAATCTTCAACGAGCACAAACTTGCACAGTTGCAAGGTGTTCATGGAGTGAAGGACTCAATTGCTTAGGAAATGCTTTTTGTTCCTTCTCATTTATTTTCTTATGAATTGTACCTTGAGGGGGGGGGTTACCATGATGTTTTCCATCTTTCCTCATTTTTTTAGTGTTTCATTCTTATATGCATTGTACAATGGGTACCTAACATGGCCTCTGTTGTCAGGATCTATTCATAATGTACACCCTAGTAGTGTTCAAGGGGGTGTTGGAGATATTACACACTCACCAAGAATTATTTTCCTAAGTTTGATAGTCCAATGTTGAGAACGATTCCTTAGATGAGAATATTCACTCTAGAGAATATTCCCCTTTGAAATAGGGTGTTCCTCTTCAGTTCAGAGTTAGTTAAACTAGTGGAAGTCACTCATGCATGACAACCTCAATTTTATCACCAGTAGTTTCATGTGTCTCTCTCACTTCCACAAATGTGTCTTAGTTAACTAATGATTGCATGGATTAGTTAACTAGAAATAGGTGGGAGTTCACTCCAATGTCTATTAGTGAGTGTCTAGATCTCTCTAGATCACTACTATGGTGCATTAGTTACTCATTTAAACTTTATATATTTTAAATTATTCACTCTTTGAGTGTGGAATACAGTTAATACAATTCTTTGATTATGTCTCTCTCATTTTTTACTTTTCTCATTTTTCTGCAAACTGTGTATGTCCTTTTTCTAGCTAGATCTTATCTATGAGGGTTCATCCACATTTACATGCATTAGAATAATGAATATTGTTGAATGGATGAAATGATAGATCTGATGAATGTTAGATAATAATGCATGTTAAAATAGTAGAACAATAGTAAAAGGAACATCCCCAATCCATTCCATGATTGCAGACATTTGCGTCCTCCAGTCACCCATAAACCATCTCGGGTGAGACTACATTGTGCACTTTTTGCACAGTGTAGCCTTCTGGTTTACCAGAAGGGCATATGGTGAAAATGGTTTTGTTGGAGAACTAAGTTAGAAACTAGGTCAACCCATACATCCAACAAGGATCATGACACAACTGGCCTAAGTGGCTCGGGACGAGCCACATGTGAGTGTTGGGGGCCTGTTGTGTAGGTATTTTTTGCAATGGAATAGTGAGAAGATATCAAGTACAAGGAAAAGACATGGGAAGGGAGAATATAGAAGAAGACAAAGAAGATAGAGAAGATCAAGAAGATAAATAAATAAGAGAGAGGAAAAAGGAGAATATGTGGGACAAGAAAGAACAACTAGCACAAAATACGGGAAAACCAGTTGAGAATGAGCAGTATCTAGCTCATAATGAGTTGTCTCTAGTCGAGCATGGGTTGTAGCCAACTCACAAGAAGCAAAGGGACAAAGACAGATGCACATACATAGAGTTGAAGCGAGAGAGAGGGTTTCATAGTAAATAACATTGTAAAGAAGTTACAAATGAAAAAGAAATTGTATATTGAACATCCATTGTAGCTCAGAGCGCAATTAAAATCCTTGAATATAATAATGAAGTAGACCATTTTTGGACGTAGCTCGTATTTGGGTGAACCATGGTAAATTTGTGTAGAAATGTATTCTTATAGATGTTAATCCATGGTACATGTGTATAATTGGATTCTTAGATGTTTCAATTCAAGGATTTAATGATAATATATAATTGTATTTGATGTTGTTGAAGATATAGTTGTGTGCAGTAACCATGGTTGTATGTTTACCCCTTAAATGGTAGATATGAATGTGTACATGTATCATTAAGTCAATATAGGCATGACAAAGCAGGCTTCCAATCTTTTCTTCACAACTGTAGAATCTTGGTTCCTATAGTCCCCATAAAGATACATGAACAGAACCATCATATAACATATTCATATGATACATCTATGCATTACATGTTCTCCATAAATAGAACATAAAAGAAACACAACACAACATACATCATGACACGACGATTTAACACGGTTCACCCCAAACTAGGCTACGCCCACAATGACTGGCTTCTTATATTATTCATGTATATTCATTCCTCACAACAGGTGTGCACTGCACTTATATAAGATACTTCAAATACATCCCAAATCTCCCTAGCCATTCACGTATACAGTGCACAGTTAGCTCATTCTCCAAGCATAATCCTGAACTCTACTCACATCATTTGCTCATACTCTCACTCTATGATTTCACTCACTTATATTTATTTTAGTGCTTAATACTTTCCCGATATCTCCTTTATACCCAAACCCCATACATATTTATACATTGATATTAAGGATTATCCCGTTACAAAATGGACCAATTAGTATAAATACTTATACCTAACTTCTGACTTTCATGTGCTAGCTCCTGAATATGCACTAAATGTCTTATGTGCATGTTGCTCCTTTGTTGACTTGTCACATGTTTTTATCTTGTGTGATTCCCAAAACTTACCCAAAATTTCCTTCTTCAACAGAACTGATGAATAAATTATTTAAAATATGTGACAACTCAGGAGAATATTGTTGGTGCATTTTTCAACCCAATGTGCATGACTATATACTGATAACATCCCCATTATATTGAAAATTTTTTCTTATGCCTATATTCCTACATAATCTTAGTATGGTGATACCCAGATAATCCATCACTAAATGAGTAAGCTTCATGTCCTCCTACATTCCACAAAAATTCATCTGTAAACGGATTAGGAAACAAGTCATGTAAGCATGCATCATTCAATTTCCACAGATCCACACAAATTTTAATTCCACCTGTTTTCTTTGTTGGACAGTTGGTTTTCAATGATTTCAACAAGTAGTGGATTGGTGTCAATTGATTTGATGGGTGTATTTGGAGAAGTCTCCAAAGTTGTCCCCTTATGGCATATCTATAAGCATGGCCCTCACGAGAAGACGCTTTGAAGAAGTCTACAAGAAAACCCAAGTATGGTTAAGGATATTGTATTTTATCATAGAATTAGGTCATGAAGAACATATTCAATGAAGGTAACTCACTCATTAATCGATAGTCCTCATCATGCCATTTCTTGTGATATGTGGTACATCACACGGTTCCTCACGGTCAGGGAGATATGGAATTGTGAAGTTGGAAGCCCCTAGTTGGTTACATATCTGTAATGAAAGGATAAAGTGGTTGTAACAAGAAAGTTAAGAATCCCCTAAGTTTAAGGGAAGATTTTACCCAAAAAAAGTATAAATACACCTCAAAGAGTCATTCACAAGTACATTCACACACTTATTCATTGATCACATTTATTTTGAGATAGTGATCTTTTGGCTAAGGTTGTGATGATAATTTATGAGGTTGCGAAGGAAGAGTACAGAAGTCTCAGGATTTTAGAGGAGAGAGATATTTCTAAGGTAACCCTAAGTTACTTGATCCTCACAAGTCAGGTATAATGTGTCCCAAGAGGACCCCACGGGTTTCCTAGTATTCATCACGTGAGGCCTTGCATGATCGGATGTCTTAGTCCTACGAGGACAAGACAAGTTTGGGGGAAATGCTTATTCTAGGTCCTTGAGGTCAGAAGATAACTTCCAGGTCAGAATTTCAGTGTATCATGTCAGTTACAGAAGTGTTGGTATGTTTTTGTACTTATTTTGAAGGTAATGGTTGGTTATGATATGGTGTTTTCTTGAGGCATATTTGGCATGTTTGGTATTGGCACATGGTGATGGTACAAATTTCCTACATTGTTGAGTGATGACCACTCTTATATATGGTTTATTCTATGATATGGTTTTTGATTCATATCTTTGGGATGGTTGTTCATGGTTGAGGGATACCTTGATGTATGGCATCATATGCATGAGGGAGATGCATTGGTTGTTTGAGGGACTTCATTGATGATATGGTACATGTCTATACATGTTGATGGAATATGGTACATGTTCTTCATATGATTGATGCTCTAGTATTTGGTACATGATTTGATTGGATACTCATTATTGATGTTATGTTATCTACACTTGACATATCTTTTAGCACATGGTTGATGTACATGGTAATATAGTATTTTGTTGATCTACATGGTTGATGTACATGATGTGGTGATGGTTTTTGTATCCATGTGAGTGGATCTAGGTATAGTTGGTTGATGAAGGTATATCAGTGACAGGTTGGATGATTGGTTTATCGTCAGTGACAGTGACAGTATCAATGGTAGTGACATTGAGTCTACACTTATATTCTAGAGAGGCAGGATGGGGCAAGGATAAGTGGTTGTAGCCACCTTTTAGTTGGTGTTGGAGAAATCATGGGGTTGTAGCCTCCTTCTAGTTAGAGACAGATAATTCAAGGAGTTGGATATTCCTTCATCTTGAGGCCTAAGAATATGGGATTGTAGACTCCTTCTAGTTGTATCTGGAAAATTTGGAAGTTGGTGCTTCCAATAAATGTATTATTTTTACATATAAGAAAATCATTATGTCATTTTCTCCCATTTGGGTTTCCATACAAATTCTGGTGTACTGTACATTTGATGCGATATTGTTCATGTGATACTACTTACGATGATAATGTTGATGATATATATTGAATGCTAAAGATAAATTGTTGAACATTGTTGAAGAATATACATTGTGGTTAAAAGTAATAAAAGTGATCATACTAGTTCACCCCCCCTCTCAGTATTCCAACAATTGGTATTAGAGAAGGTCCTTCAAGAAGAATTCTAACCACTAGAAGGATATCATGGAATACGCTAAGATTGTAGCACCAGTATTTGATGATCATAATTATCGATTCTCGAGTATAAGGATGAAAATATTTTTATAGGCACAAGGATTTGTTGTATGGAAAGAAGTAGTATATGGATATAGATCACCATCCACTCCCCCAAAAAACAAATATGGAAATAAACTCGAAGAAAAAAACTCAAAGGATAAAGGTATTATTCTAGACAATGTTGTTAATTCATTATTTGTTAAGGTTATTCCTTGCGATTCTGCAAAGGATCTCTAGGATAAGATTCAAAATATTTATGAAGTAGATGCTAAAGTCAAGGGACCTAAACTCCAAACCTTTAGACATAAGTTCAAAAAAATGAAGTTGAAGGAAGACGAAGACATTGCAACCTACTTTCTACAAGTTGATGAAATGATGAATACTATTAAAGGTCTGGGAGACAAGATGAAGGAACCAGTCATCGTCCAAAAGGTACTAAGGTCTCTACATATGATATTTGATCCAAATATTTCATCCAAAGAAGAGAGAACAGATCTAGACACCTTGGAAAAGGATGAGCTACATGGGATACTCACCACCTATGAAATGAGAATAAAACAGAAGAACCCAGTCACAAAGGAAGAAACATTCAAATCATCCAAGAAGGAAAAGAAAAAGAGCAAGAAAAATACAAAGTCAGATTGTAACTACAGTGATGATTCAGAGGAAGATGAAGAAATGGAAAATTCGTAAGAAAGTTTCAAAGAGGAACCAATAAATACAAAGGTATTCTTCCAGAGAAATGTTTTAATTGCGCTGTTATTGGTCATTTTGCTTCTAAATGTCCTCATAAGAATAAGGAAAGTGATGGAGAAGAATACACTAAGAAGAAAAACAAAAACAAAAAAGGTAGAAGAAACAAAATTAAATTCTTCAAGAAACGTTTATGCACCAAGGAAAATAGTTCCTCATTAGATGAGGATGAAGACAGTGACATTGATGTATAGATATTACTCCCCATGGAAGTAGAAGATTCTGAAGAAGAAGGAGAAGTTGCTCTCAGAGAAGAATTGATCAGTGCCTTAGAATGAAAGAAAGACAAACAAGTCACTTAAGGTAGAACTAAAGAGGAAATAAAGTTCTTAGAATTCCAACTCAGAAGAGGTCGAGCAAATGATCACGAAGTTAAAAATTCAGGTAGAAGAAGACAAACGAATTAAATAATCACTCTAAAATTCGTTGGAAGAGAAGGACACGATGATTGGAGGATTGGAAGCAGAAATAGTCACTATAAGAAAATATCTTCAGACGAAGGACATGCAGCAAGATAGCACCAGAATATTTGATGAGATCATTAGTATTTAAAGGCCATACTATGACAAATATTTACTAGGATACAACCAGACAGAGAAAGTCTCAAGCTCGAAAACAACAAAACTATAAGAAGAACAAAGAAGTTATGGAGAAATAGTCAGAGGCTCTCCTAAAATGGAAGAACTCAAACATATCCAAGAAGAACATTACAAAGACACTGCACCACCTAGAAGATTCATAATTCATAATCAATAGTAGGGATAAATGGAAAGACCTCAAGAAGAAGAAGGATTTAGAATAACAACACCATTCAAAAATATATCCCACCCCCCGGTATCAAACTTTTTTTCTTGGTTTATGTTATTCATGTAATAACTTTGGGAACAAAGTTGTGAATTGTAGAGCCAATATCAAGAGCATAAGAAACTATGAAGGATACACAAGAAATTATTATCCAATAAGGCCTAATGAAGCATAGAGAAAAAACTACAACATATTTGAATCCTTGAGTAATGAAGTATAATGCTACAAATGCCACAATTTTGGTCACTTTGCCAAAGATTGCAAACTAACTATTCCTTTAAGGGAGACAAAGAAGAATATCAACATTCATAAGTAGGAACCACAAAGGATATGGGTAAGGAAGCAAGATCAATTAAACATTGAAGAATGTATGCTTGCTCTACAATCCCAACACAAGAAACGTGGATGGACTGTTGACACTAGCTAATCAAAGCACATGACAAGTGATAAGGACATATTTTTTACTATGTAAAAGGAAAGAGATTGATCAATTTCATTTGACAATGAAAACTTAGCTAGAATTAGAGGAAAGGGTACAATAAAGCTTAGAAGTGTTGGCCTCCCAACTAGCATTTTGGTTTTCATTGTCATTTGAAATACAAAATCACTTCTTATACTCACTTCCTTCATATGTTTATATGCGTCATATTGACTGACTTTCTTTTTGAGAAATGTGATTGTTGATGCCTATCATTCCAATTTGAATTCTTATCATTTTCGAGAGAATATGTGTGATTATATTTTTTGTATCGTTTTTCCTCTTCGATTTCATGACTGTGAAGCATGGAATTGAATTTCTCTTTCGTGAAAATCATTGATCGAATCCTGGTGACTATATCACTTTACATGAGTTAAAGATTAATGTTTCTTTGATTTAACCAATCTAAAGTATGAATAAGAAGATTATTGAAATATGTTTGAATGGAATAATTATGTTGAAACAACCTAAGTAAATCCACTTCCTACAAACTAAAATCGATTATAGAAAATTTAAGTTTGATCTAAAAAAACTTATGAACTTGGATATTGGGCTTGATTTAGAACCTTGACTTTAACTATTTATCAATATGGGTGATACGGGGTTTCATTATAACCTTACCTCTTTAAACAATCTCAACATTACTACTTCACCACCTACTAATGTCATATCAAGACACGATATTAGTAATGTTCAATTAACATGGAATGACCTATTGGCTTTCATATGAATTATTACCATGCTTGGTGTTAATGTACTTGAAATTAGGTAGTAGCTCGTGACAAGCCATGAGTGTTTCATGGGTTTAGCTTCAAGCCTCTCTATCCTCTGGTCGATTGGAGGTAATCAAAGATTAGAGTGGGTGATAATGGTAGAAATTCCTTGAATCTTCAAGCATTTGTTTATCGCCAGGTATGATCGTTCGACTTATTTCATTGTTTGTGGGTTTGGCTTGTTATGGTTCCAGAGTTCTCTCCTTCATGAAAACTATCTCTATGTTTTTTGGTTCACCTCCTTCACGTTTATGGCTCTCATAGTTAGGATAGAGTTGAATGGACCAAAAATGTTTTTATCCCATGGAAATGATATGGGTAAGATTTCCCAGGTCGATTGGTTTGAGTTTATCCAGTCATTAAATGGATTTAATTCAGAAGTTGTCAGGGATTTTTCTAGGACTTTTGATGGCACTAATGCCAAAATTGGAAATTTGTAGTTAAAGCCACATGTCTTCCTCAAGAAGGAGACAAGTGGTTTAAAAATGTGAAGGTAACCAATATTCCATGGAAATCTATGTTAGTATCCAAAGGGACAAAATAATGTGTAAAAGGTGTGTCGTTAGAATTGTTTAACACCTGTTGGCATAGTTTATTTTTTATTATAAAGCAATTTATCACGTGTGAAGGACGTTATGAATTAGTGTTCATGTTCCACATATGGTTGTTAATGGTGTTTCAGGGATTTATTTTGAACTTACCCTTTTACTTTCATAAAATTCTGCAAAATATGTTGAAGTTTTATCAAAGGCTAAACCCTGACCTGGAGTATTACACATCAAAATCACTCATTGCAATGATGGCTAATGTGGTCATTACAAATATCGAAAGTGTCGCAAGGTTTGAAAGTGTCGCAAACATTATCTTGTCTATTTTCTCTCTTTAATGAAATCTTAAAGACACTCAAGACACCCCAAAGACTAGTCTTGAAGAAGAGAAATCAATTGACAAGGAGTATAAACCTTTTTCCACTCAAAAGTCAAATTTGGAAGGGAGCGCGCGTTGGCCGTTTTTGGGAATTTTTTTCTGGTGTTTTTTTGGCCAGTGCCCTCATAGCCACTACATCATAGCATGGGTGCATCCTTTATTTGACCAAGAAGGGTGTTTTCCAGGCCATTCACCACTCCCCCACGACTTTTAGAGGAGCGCCAATCTTTTTGGGCGCTTGGGCCGACCCAAGGCATCATTTTTTATAAATATTTATTTCCTTAAACGAAAATGTGAACCATATAAATCAAAGAAGGGAATAAGATCACCAACCTGGTCCAAACGGTGAGGAAAATGGTTGACCGTAGCTCTAGCACCGAGCAAAACAAGATTCACCTCCAAATGGCAAATTCTCCACTTCTACAAATCTTGGCACAAATGAAATGGTAAATGACATTTTTTACCCCATTTTACTATTATACATTTCATTTTTGCCTAAAGATATAGTTTTTGGGTTTTTTTAAATATTTTGGAGGCCTTATTAATCCCCTCGAATGTAGTTTTGACATTATTGACAAGTTTCGGAGCAGTTTTGTTCGTTTTTTATCTTGTCACTTTTATGAGCATAGTCTTAGTTCGTTTTTAAGCTCAAAAATATAAGAACCTGTCGGGTAAAATTTTATTTGTTTTTCGGACCCACATGGATAAATGAAAAAGGATCCCCTTGGAGTCTTCTTTAAACTCTTTTCAGAATATCTAAATGTGAAAATATTGTCGAGTGATCTTGCTTCCTTTCCCACTCGTTAAAAGGTTTGAAAGGGCGTCTTTCGAGTGATAATTTATCTCTTTTTTCGGCCTCACAAGACTAACATTACAAAAAATGACAACATTGGAGTCGTCTTTAAGTTGTTTTCAGACTCTCTAAATATGAAAAACCAACGAGTTTACCTTCTTTGGACTCGTTAATCAATCATACATTGAAGGGCCCATACGGGACCGAACCCTTACTTCTTACAACTCACTAAACAATGGAAGAGGGACTTACCGAAGGTGATTCATACCGAGCATGTGTTACACTCCTTGAGCTCATTAAATTAAAAAGAGGTACTCGTCTATCTGGATGGGGGGGAAATTGAAGGAAGCAAGTCAAACAGTTTTTGACAACATTACCAGTAACTCTTACGGTTGCCCTTAAACATGACACTTTGTCTTTGCACGTATTTTAATCCGCTCAACCTCTGCATTGAGCCAATCCTCTGAGTTTCTTTTACTCCTTTGGGTCACCTGACGAAATTCATAACATCCACTGCATCATCAAGTTTTGGTCCATGACACATTTATGTTGTTATGCCTCAGTGTTCAACGAAAGTATCTGCCTCGACAGTCAGCCATCACAAATATCCTATTTCAATACCTGTATCAATCCATGTTCATTTGATCTACCAATTACATCTCTGTGTCAGTTTTGTGTCATTGATGGGGGATACATCAAGGCCCTCCTATGATGATTCTATTCCTATCGACTTCGGCACATTATCAAGGAACTAGACTTAGAAACCAGCTAGTACCTTGGGACCTGCATGCCTCAATGGCAGGCCTCCTCGTGTCTGACAGTGGGTTTACATAATCAACCCCTGATTGGTTGATTCCACAGATGTTCAACTTCATCTCATTCATTCACATTCGTCAGAATGTACTAGAGTACCTTGGGAATCATTGACATCAATGGTGATCTCCCTCGCACTTGTTAACGGTTTACCTCATTGACCGATAATCAAGTGGTTTCTACCATGTTCAACATCAGGACATCTATTCACATGGTTAGATTCGTACTACATCAGGATCGGTAAGAAGACCCTAGGTTGAGTTATCACTCTTATATATACTTTGCCCAAGTTGTGAAGGAGTTCTTTTGAACTATGACACATATATTGTCACATAGATCCACTTTGTATTGGTCATGGCTATGTCTTGTTGTTATATCCACTATGTATTCTTCATGGCTACGATCAGTTCAGGTCATAGGAGTATAGATCCACATTGTATCTTCAATGGCTATACCTTTTCTCAATATAATTATGGATCCGCGGTGTATTTTATGGAGGCCATACCTAAAAAGTATTTATCACTCAAGCATAGGTATGCCTGCCTTGGGTTTGAAAAATGTCATAATATTTGTTTGATGGTTGTGTGCAACTTTTTCCAGCCTCTCTGCATCCATACCCTTGCTCGAAAAAATTCTACAAAGTACTTCAGTCATCATCGTCTTCTGAATTCACACTTTGGGGGCAATCTGTTACACATCAAAATCACTCATTGCAATGATGGATAATGTTGTTGTTACAAATATCGCAAGTGTCGCATATTGGTCACAAGGGCCACAAGTGTCGTAAACATTATCTTGTCTCTTTAATGACATTGTAAAGACACTTAAGACACCTTAAAGACTAGTCTTGAAGAAGAGAAATCAATTGAAAAGGAGTACAAACCTTTTCCCATTGAGAAATCCACTCAAAAGTCAAATTTGGAAGGGAGCGCTCCCCTACATACTGTCAGGGAGAGATGGCGCTCTATACCCTCTTTTAGAGGAGCATTCCAATGCTTTGTGTCCCTTTTGAGGGAGCGTTGGCCTTTTTTGGGTGAAATTTGGTTTTTTGGAGGAAATCAGGGAAGAATCCCCTCAATATTTGAAGGTGGTTGGATTCAAATCTAAGGTCGAGGCATGATCTTAGGGGAGATATAGAACTGAAGGAGAGGAATCCTCAACTTATCTCAAAGATATCTCAAGTGGTTAGACCTCTCCAAACCTATATAAGAAGGCCTCTTCGTCGTAAAAGGGGAGATGGAGATTGAGAATTACACCAAACTTATGATCCCATAAGTGAGATTACATTGAAGCATAATTAGTGTTTATTACTTGAGAAAAGGGGTTGGACAAGGAGAGATGGAAGAGGCTTCTGCACCTTCATCAGAGGATTGTAAGTACTCTTCATTTTTTCTCATTAATATACATACATGCTTGGCATGTTTCTTTCAAGTTTATGTTTGTTCCACATGAACTTGTCTTCAGTAGATAGATCTGTATTTGATCTAATCTCAGTAGAATAGGAAGCTTGTTGTATCTTTTTTGTTCTACATGACCTATCGAGGAGCTTGGGATTGAAGCTAAACTTGAACTTTGTGAGGAAAAACGCCATTTAAAAAGGTACAATTTTCTTCTTCCTCTTCATTCATTAACTTAATTATATCTAAAAGGATGTCAATGACCAATGATAGCACCCGATCTGTCTTGGTTTTAGGGGTCTAGATACCAAGAGGGAATCAACTTTTCTGCAGGAGGATTCACTTGTAACACGGAGACCATTTTGTTTCACCACGACCTAATTCACATATTGGTCAAATTCCATTTGGTTAACACAAGGGACACTTGGCAAGGTTTTATGATAAGAAATGAGTTCTTAACCCCTCAGTTTGACCCCATCATCAATTTAACATAGGGTCTCAAGGCACCTATCTCTCCCAAAGCTTTGCCTAATTCATCTCACGATTTTCAAATTGAAATCCTGATTCAAAATGACTCTATCATTTCACCTGATGCTCAAGAAAAGGATTTTTCTATGACTAGATTGCCACACAAAATATCTAAGTTGGTACCCAATAAACCCTTGGAAGTCGTCCTGAGTCATTTGAGGACTGGGTCATTAAATGATGTTGATCAACCATAGTCTCTGATACCAGTAGTCAATGAGAAATCTAAAAGAAAGAGTATACAAACTAAGCGTTTGTAGGAGGTCTGTGAAGTTGATTTTAAGAACAAAATAAATGGTTGAATCTTGTCTAGAATGATGAGGAACAAACATAAACAGAGGAGTGATTCTATTCAAACAATCATAATAGAATATATAAACTCTGATGAAAGCATAAGTCCAGACTCACCAGGGGATATTCATACACACTATGAATTTGTTTCCAAATTTCCCTCATTCCTCCAAACCACTGAGGGATTCACAGGAATCCAAGCCAATTTAAAGGTTAAGTCAGTACAAGAAAAGTTCCTAGAATCAGACTACCAAGGATTAATTCTTAATCTAAAACCTGTGTGTTTTGAAGAATGTTTAGCATGGATCCACAGGTATTATAGAGACATCCCTTACTTGTGAATGCGTCTTAATCACGTTATAGATCATAACAGGGATCT
Source organism: Picea glauca (assembly GCA_000966675.3). Lineage (NCBI taxonomy): Eukaryota > Viridiplantae > Streptophyta > Pinopsida > Pinales > Pinaceae > Picea > Picea glauca. The sequence continues at coordinate 58,229 of JZKD02S0243704.1, read as the reverse complement.
TGAAAGAAACTCAAGAAAATGCTTCTCGGGAAAACAAGAAACTCAAAAAATCAAGAGGTATTATCATTAAGAATTCAACTAATATCAATTCCATTATGAGATCGGAGATGCACAAATCCTCTGTTTCTAGTGTTTAAATTTGGTAAATAAAACCATGTTTTTTTTTGTTTTGTTTTTTTATTTGTTAGTTAAGAAATTGTTTTTATATTGTTTTTATACTAGCTATAGAATCAAAGATTCTACAGCTTGTCTTAAATTAATTAATTAGATTTTTAATTGGATTTTGATTTTTGCTTTCAGGTCTCAAAAGGAACGGGAAGTTCTCCTATGTGTTGTTGTCTTATTGAAGAATCATAAAGTATTTATGTTTTTAAAAGTAGTTTCTATTTCAAACAATATTGAATGTATTTTTGAGAATTGTTATAAAAAAAATTATAATTTGTTGTAAACATTATTGTTATAAACTCAAGTTAGGATTTGGTTTTAAAGATACTATATTTTTGAAGATTTACCTTTATTCTGTGGATATGAGAAGTAGATAATGGTGATGTTTAAATACCCTGTTAGTTTTGATATCAGGGATGGTGGAAATTTTGGGAGATGGACTACCGAATCCTTTTTTAAAGAATATAGAATCATACTTTAACTAAGTCCTTCATCTTGCAAGTTAAAGAATTTGTTGTTTTATTGTAATATCTTCGATGATGGTTTATATTCTTTGAATAATTGATTATGAATTGATTTAAATTAGCATTAGTCTGTTTGATCAATGCATGGTTCATTATTATCATATGTTTATTAATTTTTCCAATATTTTATAGTCCATGATTCCAAATTATTAGTTCCATGTGATTTTATTATCTTGGTGCAATATTGAACTATATTGAATTTCTTTGTATAATTTGAGTTGGCACCAATCTATTTAATCAATGGAAATTTATTTCTTAATGTAAATGGTTATTCATGTTATCACCTGAGATCAATAACATAAAATTTGTTATTTTCGTAGTATTAATGAGACTTGTATTATAAAAGTGAAGTGACTTTCACTTGACATTTTCATTGTCTTATAATTATACAATTGTCTGCTATAGATTTCTCTTAACAACAAGACTGTAGGGGCAGCTCGGCACAAGAAGACACAACCACAATTTTCTTTTTTAAGAGCTGGGCAATTCTAGGTTAGTATTATTTTCTTCTCTTGTTATTTGATTTGTGAATGTAGATTCACCTTTAAACTTGATACTTTGTTTATCTAAGTCAGATTATTATCATCTACATTCACTCTTTTATTTTCTTTTCATAGGTAAAAGTAGACTAGTAATTAATCTTAGATCTTTTTTTACATTTTTCCTGAGATTTGGTTCTCTTTTATAACATTATTTTTCCAAGGTTTATTGCAAATCTTGCAATCTGTATTTTTGTACATTTTGTATATATTTAGAACATAAATGTACATAGTAGATAATTATGGTAGTTTATTTATTTTATGGTTTACATTATATCCCTTTACCAACCAATAGAGTTGTAAAACCTATCAAGGTGATTCATCCTAAATGGATTAAGTTACTTAGACAACCTTGGACAGGTATTTCCCTCGTAGTTGACGTTATGTTCACATATGCCCATCAATAGGAAGCAAGGATACCAAGGAATAAAATGTACTATCGGTCGAAGACATGAAGTAAAATATACTAAGTGTAAGTGAAATGTGTGATCAAGGACACGAACTTGTGTTTGACTTGGAGAAATATGAGATAAGGAAAGAAGGATCAAGAAAATTGGTAGCTACAACTAAAATAACTCCAAGAAACATATGTGTACTAAATGAAATTGGAAAGAAAAGATGTTTCCTAGGAAAGGATGATGAAATTTGGATATGGCACAAAAGACTGTGTCATATAAATTTTGATAATTTTTTCAAAATCAGCAGAAGGCAAGAAGTAACAAAAATGTTCGAGATCTCAAAGCCAACAAACACTTTGTGCAAGCATTGCCTACAGAGAAAAAAAAAACAGGACCAAATTCAAATCAAAGGAATACTCCACAACAAAACCACTAGATATTGTACATACAAATCTATGTGGACCAACAAGAACACATGGATTGAATGGAGAACTATACTTTATGCTACTAGTTGATGACTACATAAGCATGACTACATTTTTATCTATCACAAATAAATCAGAGGCATTTGAACACTTCAATATATACAAGGAAATGGTCTAAAATGAAAAAGAATACAAAATCAAGTGTTTGAAATCAGATAATGGAGGAGAGTTTACATCAAAGGAATTCATAGATTTCTATAGCGAACATGGGATAAAGAGATAGTTCTCAACAACCAGGACACCTAAGCAAAATGGAGTTTTTAAAAGGAAGAACAAAATAGTGAATGAAATGGTCAGAACCATGTTGAAAGACTCAAAGTTGCAAGATATATTTTGGGTACAAGTAGTACATACAATAGTTCATATCTAGAATAGGTGAATTCTCATAAAAAAATAGTGATAAGACCCCCTACGAGCTTTGGAAAATAAGACCAACAAATGTGAATCATTTCAGAGTGTTTGGAAGAAAATGTTATATCAATAGACAAGATGACAAGATTGGAAAATGTGACTCTCAATTTGATAAAGGCATACTGGTTGGGTACTCAAGCAAAAGAAAAGCATACAAATGTTTCAATTTAAGACTCAATAGAATAGTGGAAAGCATCAATGTGACGATCGATGAGATAGAAGGATGGAAGATAAAAGAATGAAGAAAAGATTTAGTGGAACAATATCATGAAGAATATTTCAAATAAGAAGAAGTAGATGAAGAATCGGATGAAGAAGAAGAGAAAAGCATGTAAAACAAGATATACAAGTACCTCCAAAGACACCTAGCACATGAGTGCAGAAAAATCATTCTCCAAAACAGATCATTGGAAATAAAGATGTAGGAGTTGAAACTCGAAGAAGAATACTTTCACCAGAACAACAACACCTAGCACTTGTATCCATAATTGAGCCAAGAAATTTTGAAGAAGGAAACAAGTACGAATTGGATCAAAGTTATGGATGAAGAGTTAGATCAGATAGAGAATAATGACACTTGGGAACTGATTCCAGTCCGAAGAACAAGAATGTGATTGGTATAAAGTGGGTTTTTAGAAACAAATTGAATAAGGATGGACAGGTTACTAGGAATAAAGAAATATTGGTATGTAAAGGATACACTTAGGTTGAAGGTACAAATTTTGAAAAGACCTTTTCCCTAGTTTCTAGAATGGAAGCAATCAGGTTGATTCTAGATTATGCATGTTCCAAAAATATCAAAGTAAATCAAATGGATGTAAAGTAAGGCTTCCTAAATGGAGAATTATAAGAAGAAGTGTACGTCAAGCAACCAGAAGGATTTCAGCTGTCAAAAAAGAAAAACTATGTTTACGGGTTGAAGAAGGCACTATATGGTCTCAAACAAGCCCCCGGAGCATGGTATACAAGACTGGATAGATAATTACAGCGGAAAGGGTTCAGAAAAGGAAATTCAAACAACAATATCTACATAAAGGTAAATCAAGATAATGTCCTATTAATTGAAGTTTATGTTGATGATATTATTTTTGGAAGTGATGAGAAATTTTCCAAAGACATGCAGAATAAGTTTGACATGTCATTACTTGGAGAGTTGTATTTCTTTTTGGGACTATAGATATTTCATAACAGCTAAGGTATCTTCATCTCTCAGACCAAGCACATTACAGAAATGCTAAATTTTTTTGGAATGGAATATTTCAAACTAGTTAGTAATCCTATGCAGACCAGTTGCAAGTTAAGTAAGGATGATGATTCTAAAGATGCATACCAGAGACTATACATATCAATGATTGGAAGCTTACTCTATGTGACATCTTCTAGACCAGATGTGATGCAGGCAATTGGACAAGTTTCAAGGTTTCAAGCAACTCCAAAGGAATCACATGTTACGACAGTGAAGAGGATATTTAGATATATAAAAGGTACATAAGAGTTTGGATTATGGTATCCAAAAGGGAATGAATTATCTCTTGTTTCCTACACAGATGCAGATTGGGAAGGTAGCATTGATGATAGAAGAAGTAAAAGTGGAGAAACTGTCTACTTTGGTGAGTGCTTCTTATCATGGTTAAGAAGAAACAATCATCAATATCTTTGTCTTCAACAAAACTAGATTATATTGCAACAACATCATTTTGTGCTTAGGTTCTATGGATGAAACAAATTTGAAGGATATACAAGTTGAATACGATGACCCCATTTTGATATTTTGTGGTAACACCAGTTCCATAAGTATATCAAAGAATCTAGTGATGCACACCAAGACGAAACACATTCTGATCAATTTTAATTTTCTATGAGAATAGCTTGCAAAGAAGAAAATAAGGGTCGAGTATGTTGGGACAAAAGAGATGATTGCATATATCTTCACCAAACCCCTTTCAAGGGAGGCATTTGAGTATCTTACATAGAAATTGGCATAGTTTATTCCCCACAATGAATTTTGAATGATTTTCATATATTTCATGTATTTACACGAGGAAGCACCACACAGACTAAAAGGAAAGTTCAAAAAGGGGGCACATCCTAAAGGAAATTTCAGATAGGGGGAGAAAACCCAAGGAGGATTACCCTTTTCCATTTATTACAAAAGGGGAGAGAAAGAATAGATGCATGGAAACAAAGAGAAAGAATAGATTCTTAGAGACAAGGGGAGAATCTACAGGAGCATGAGTTGTGACATCCCCCAAAAATAAAATATTTTTTATTTTTGAAATGTGTTGGAAATTTATTTCCGTTTTTGGCAAATTTGAAAATCTGGAAAAGTTTTGCAATTTATGGCAATTCAGAATTTCGAATTTAAAAATTGTAATTAATTATTGTGACCGTTGGGTAGAGATCTGATCTAACTCAACTAACTATTTGACTATGACACTTGTATCACAACAAAATATTTATATTAATTGCAGGAGGATAAATGGAACAACCATGTTAAAATCAGTTGACCATGACTCCATGAGTGGGGAACATTTTGGAATTGCCTCTGGGATGATTATTACAAGTGGAAAATCAGGTATTTGGCCACTGGAAGACCCTGAAAATCAGGGATTAAGAAAAGTTGTGAAAATCCCCAAAGGAGAGAAAAAGACCCGGGAAAAAAAATTGATAAATAACATATGCGAGGAGGCAGGACGCTGCCAAGTATGCTGGGAAAGGATTGCGAGTCCTCTTGCTGCTATGAGAATTGTTGAGCAAGTGTGAGGCAAGGGGATAACTACTAAAAAAAATTGGAATATTGTTGAGGAGTCTCCAAGTTCGCCCTCATGGATTCATGGATAGGCTAGGGGGTGAACTGGGCAAGTGATTTGGCTTCCCTATTCTACGGTTGGGAGGAACGTGGTTGTTCCCTTTGTCTTCCCGTTGATTGGATTCAAATATGTCGATCTACCCCTCTCTATTTTGAATGGCTATGTTTGATTGATGTCAGGTATCTGTTGAGTGATTATATCTAGTTGCGTTAATGTAAACCTTTCTGTAACATCCCGCTCTGGAGCACTTACAAAACTTATTCTTTGAGGACACTTGCTCGCAAGTGATTTGGATTTTTATGATGATAAAACATTTTTCCTTCATTATGATGCGTTAAGTTAGATGACAGGATGATTTTACTACTTTGATGTAGACAGGTGTTGTTGACTCAGTTTCATTGAGTGTGCAGGGTTTCGGACCTTGAGGATGCAGAGGCATCGGTGGAACCCCCTTGGACTCCGGATTGAGT
>JZKD02S0243704.1:32595-51791 GCA_000966675.3 Picea glauca | reverse complement strand
GCGCCTTTGCGGCTCGGGGGGATAAGGGGGAAGCAGAGTACCCCTAGCGATTGGCTGGGAGGTACCGGTGAGGGTTCCACGGTCGGCAAGCAGGAGCGGCAAGGAGCGCGGGACTTCAATCGAGGTGCGGACAACATACGAGGCAGGCACAAGGAAATAGGTACGCTCGTTTATTTTATTGAGTATAATGCATTAGATATTAGGCTAGGAACTGTAAGATGATTGTAATGTTCTGAAATACTGGTTCTGGCGATCTCGCTTGCTGATATTTTATGGAAGTAAAACTAGATCTGGATTTCCCTTTGGCACTTGTTGGTTTTGATTTCTAAGATCAGTTGATCTGGTGTTTAGATCTAGCATTCGTCTCTATGAGCATTGGAAAATGTTTATATTATTTATCCTTCGATCCGTTGAAAATTTCGTTTTCAGGGTTGGTTTCATTGGGCGATTCTGAAATTGTTGGCTTTCTGCATTCATTTGGTGGTGGTTCAATTCATTGGGTGTTTTCTTTTTACCTTGCTGTGGGCATTCTGATTTCTGTGGGCGTGTGCAATGATGGTGGGCATTTTACATTTGTTTATGGGCGTTTTTATTTATGCTGTGGGCGAATTCCTCTCTGTGAGCATTTAAAATCTCAGTGGGCGTATTTCCATTGCCGGTGGCTGTTTTTAACAATTTTTGGGCGATTTTAATTATTGTTGGGCGTTTTAATGATTCTTGGGTGTTTGTAATCATTGCTGGGCATTTTAATTATTGTTGGGTTGTTGTTTTAATTCTGTTCTGGTTGTATTTTCATCTTCATTGATATTATATCTGTTCCTTCCTAAATTGCTTGTAAATATATACCCAAAACTTTTTAATTCTGCTATGTTTGTATTTGCATCTTCATGGATATGATATCTAGTTCAATTATAAGTTCAAAATCTATAATCCATATAAATTACAAGATGGAGGGAATGGCTGGAAGACTTAAAATAGTATTGGTACCATGGAAGTCACGAGACTTTGGAAGGTCTAGACTCTGATCAATCCCATATACAACACATCATCGGTTTCTTGTTTGTCATGCACGTTTTTTCTTTTTCTTGGGCCTTGGTTATTTAAAGTGTTTTTCAATTACAGTTTGTTTTTATTCTTTTTATGAAAACCCATTGACTGGTTGGGCTATCCTCCTATTCCGACTTCTACTATTTTAGCTACGCTCAGATAATTATTTGAATTCATGTGTTAATATCAACATTGTGCTTCTCTATATGGGTGTGTTCGAACTAGGTTTAAGACTTGAAAGTCACATATTTTAGATTGGTTTCTCTCTTAGTCCCTTGTGATCATGAAATGTTGCGAAGTAATTGTGTTGTCTTTATCAAAATTGTTAACTTTAAGAGGCGGGAAAAAATTGGTTTTAACTTTGTCCAGTTTGCCTAATCATTAATTCATTAGATTATTTGATTCGTGAATCAATTTCTTATAAACCTTTCTTAGAATATTTGTTACTAATTCTCCACCACACTCCCTCTGCAACTTATATTTTATTAAAAATATAGATCAAAACCCAGCTGTTCGTTTTAATTTCCCTTAGAAACTGCAATCAGTATTATTACAACGTAGTGGTTGGGTGACAGAATGACGGTTTCATCTTTTCGGGCATAGTAATCGTGCTTTTATTATGGGTTAGGTAAGGATCAACCTTGGTGCTATAACGCGACCTTGTTGTTTTTAAAATGGAAATATAAATGCTAAGTGTGAAGTGCAAATTAAAATGCAGCAGTAATATTGTTTAAGGCAGGTTCGGCGGTAATTGTGGCTTGTTGTTATTGCATGGCAATTATAAAACGACAAATCAAAATGCCAGGTCGATTTGATTTTCTGAAGATTATACGATTTGCATTAAACGGAAGTAAACATTTTGTGGAAGGTAAATAATTGTCTTATTACGCATTCAATATAAAAGGAAATTCTTTATACAAAAACCAAATGTTATTATGCAACTGCTTTATTACTTTTTCAATACGAAAGGAGTTTCTTAATACAAAGACCCAATGTTATTATGCAACTGCCTATTTACGTCTTCAATAAAAAGGGAATTGCTTATACAAAAACAACACGTTATTATGCAACTGCTTTATTACGGTTTCCATATAAAAGAATTTCCTTATACAAAACCAATGTTATGTTGCATTTGCTTTATTGCTTCATTCTTGGTTTAATCATGTTATTTAGCAATTGTTTTATTCATGACTGTAACCCAATAGATGTTATTATTTTCACCATGCAATTGCTTTATTATGTATTCAATATAAAAAGAATTGCGTTATACATTCAATTAAAGTAGGAATTGCTTTATATCTTCAATTTAAGAGGGAATTACTTATGTATTTAATTAATAAGGAACTCCTTTATACTATTTAGTGGCTGCACTTTATGGGGGTAATGCAATTTTAATATATTATTCCATTTATGTAAGGGAAAGGATCTAGTAACAAATAAAAGTATTGTTAGGGTTAGATAACATATAATGTTGATGGCCTCTAAATTGCAAGGTCATGGTAACATTGTGTCATGGCCCTGGGCGCCTTAATGTATTTTATTGACATGGCGATGTGTAAGGAGTAATGTCTTGTATCATAACATTGAATTATGTGAGGGTAATATATGTTGTTATAAATTAAGGTGAAATTTTAGTGTTAGGTATTTTATGAAAAATAATGGCATTGTGGACTTATCTTAATACGATTAAATCTTTGGTTATTAATGAGTTTAGATATAAGGTCCTAGAACCAAGTACCTTGAACTACTAAGATTATAATTGGGGAATCTGCACTTACTTAAATTTACTTTCTCTTAAGGTTGACCGGGTATCTCGTCTACTAATGGAGTTCAAATGGAATAATTGGTCTATGATTAAGGTCTTGAGTCTCAATAGTGGTTGGTCGATGTCGAAATCCTTCTGACTTGCGTCTCCCGTAGAAGTCGTGGTTGTCCTTGAATTTTGCAGTGCTTGGTCGTCTTGCTTGCGTCTTGTTCTAGGTCGGGTTACTAGTTTCTGCCTGAGCAGTCGGCCAGGAGCCTATCTAATCTTCTTTCGAGAAGACATAAGACTAAAAGCCCTTCTTTTCTGTGCAGAAATAGTAAACCCTATTGTTGGATTCTTCCATCTGTGACCGTACTGTACTTAATACCTGGTGTCGTTTTTTTCTTCCAGCTGCTAGTTGTACGCCTTATGTCTAGGGGTGTTTATTGCTTGTTCTCACTGTGATATGTAGGGTTGTCTTGCTGTGTTCATCTTGCTTGCGTCTTGTTCTAGGTTGGGTTACTAGTTTCTGCCTGAGAAGTCGGCCAGGAGCCTGTCTAATCTTCTTTCGAGAAGACATAAGACTAAACACCCTGCTTTCTTGTGCAGAAATAGTAACCCTAACACCATGGAATCTTCCCTCTGTGTTCTTACTGTGCACCCGAGTATGTCTTAATGTTTGTGTTGTGCGCCTTATGCCTATGGCCGTATATTGTTGCAGTTACTCTTTGTGTGCCTTCAGTTTTCTTGTGTTGAGCATCGTGGTTGCGTCGTGTTGGTTGTCGAGTGGCAACGTAGAGTCAAGTGTGTTTTTTACTTCTACACGCACGCACACACCTTAAACAAAAACAAAAAAATTGCACCTGTTCTCAGAGTTGTTGTCGTAATGAGGAGGGCGTTACACTTTCCCTCTCTGTTCTCGGATGTTTTGTGTGTAACTAATATTTTGCATCTAATTGTTCTAAATTTGAAATAATCATTTCGATGGATGACATCGATCGTGGTATTAAATTTACAATCACAGTATAAATTCTAGGGTGGTCCCTCTCGAAATATGGAAGTACTAGGCAAATTTACTTTTATACGAGTTGAGTTTAAGAAAGCCGATCCATCTACGGGTTAGGTTTAGTTTGAAGTTGAAATGATAGGATACTCAGTGTGTGTGAAGAAGACAAATATGTGTAGATATAGGTTTATTTCTGTGATTGAAGTATTAAACAGATCTAAAACTGAGCAAATCGGAATTGAGTAAATTTTTGCGGAAAGGAAACATGTGGTTGCATCGATAGAATTAAACTTTCGAACAATCTTGCCCATTAAAGAGACTTCCTATTTCTTACTTTAAGAATTGAAGAGAAATATGGAATAGAAAGAACCTTAAGGATCATGGGGATACTCATATAATTACCTACATATACTTCTTTCACTGTTTTATATGAATTTCTCGCATGCACTAACAACATGCAAACAAAGTACTAGATGTGTGTAGAATGACAAATTCGGAAGGTCAAAGAAATTTGGAAACCCATTTTTTTTTAGATGTTGAACAATCATGAGGATCGATGCCTGTCAGAGGATTTTATGCTTTCTTTTTTGATACTGTTCTACCCCTTTTCACAGTTGAGGTCTATGATGAATTTGGAAATTACCTGACAGAAAACTGTTACCCTCGTGTACCCTTTTATAGAGTCTATACGTTTAAAACTCATAAGTTTGGACTTTCTGATTTCTGACGGATATTGAATCCTTCTACACCTACTGTCTCACAGAACGGAAACAAGAACACCAGTAAAGGACAAAGATCATGGAGTTTTGAAATAATGTGAAAATTTCAGTAGAAGTAGAGTACTCTCTTCCTTTGCGTTTTGACTGATTTACCACCTTAGTTTTTCAATAGAATATATTGCAATCTTCTAGTCCAACCTTCTCTCTTTTCGCATTTCAGAGGTTTGTTACATGAGATGTTGGGGCACTTGAACTGACGAAGTTTCGAACCCCGAAACCCCGAAATGCTGGTCACTTTTCGCAATTTTGGAATTTGTCGTGTGTTGATGTTTGGCTTTGTACTCACGAAATTCTGAATGCCAAAATCCCGAAATGCTGGTCACTTTTCGCAATTTCGGGATTTGTTGTGTGTTGATGTTTGACTTTGTACTCACGAAATCCCGAACTCCAAAATCTCGAAATGTTGGTCACTTTTTGCAATTTCGGAAGTTGTCGTGTGTTGATGTTTGGCTTTGTACTTGCGAAATCCCGAACTCCGAAATACCAAAATGATGGATACTTTTCTTAATTTCAGAAGTTGTCGTGTGTTGATGTTTGCTTTGTACTCACGAAATCCTGAACTTTGAAATCCTGAAATGCTGACCCACTTTCACGATTTGAGAGATGTTGTGTTTTGATGTTTTGGGCTTTTGAAGTCGCGGGATTTCGAACCCCGAAAACCCGAAGTACTGAGGCCACAGTCTTCTAGTTTTTTTCTGTTTTTGGCAAACAACGTGGCCCCTTTGTTTTTGTGTGTTCGGCATTGGAAAAATCGTTGAAACCCATTTGAGCACTATCTTTCACAAAAATTGTAGGAGCACAACAGGAATTATTGGTTATATGAACAACTCTAACACAGTAAGGAATGGACTAGTAGAATCGATGGAGAATTTTCATCCGAGACAGAGGTAGGACAAAAGGATAACAAATAACATTATGAATCACTCTGTATAGGGTGTGACAAGTACATAATTGGTTGTATTGGAAGGTTTTAATCTAGTTAAACCGATGGTTAGTGTGATGTTTTTTGTTTTTTTAGTTCTGCTTGCCATGAAAACATGCACCTTTAAGTATTCGAATTTTTCATAATGAGACTATTGTTAATGTCATTATGGACATAATTAAATCTTACCTTCTCTTATATTCTGAGCTTAAATGCAATGGAGTTTCGTCACAGAGAGAATTTTTTTTATGGTGATTATGAGGTTCATTACATATGGCATTAGAGAAAAAGTTACAACACTGGGCCTGAACAGGGCCACATTAATTGCTTAGTATATATTCTGATTTATGAAAAAACTAATAAATCTTGTGTATTACAAACAAAAAGCTTTTTTGTTTTGTGTTAAATAATGACAGCTCAAGAAGGTGCAGAAATCAGGATGGAAGGGAATATGCAGCAAGGACCTCCGGGAGATCCGAGACAAAACAGTGATGGAAGCTCACCCACGGAGGTGTTGGAAACAATGAGGAACCTTATTATTGAACTACAGGTTTTCAAGGCCGACAATGAAAAATTGAAGAAGGCACAGTAGGAAAAGCAAGAGATAAATGAAGTCCTACTGCGTAGTATAGTAACCAAGAAAATCCCAAAAGATGATAACCATGAGGAAGAGGTCAGCAAGAGGGCCTCCAAGAATTCTGGTGCGAAAACAGAAAAAGGAGACAATTCATCTGAAGGGACACCTTCAGCTGAAGACAAAACCATACCAGACAAAAAATGAAAACAAACAGACCACCTTGAAGGAGAATTTAAAAATATTAAACTAGTTATTTTTTATGGAGAATCGAGGACAGGAGAAGAAGTCGAGGCATGGTTGTTGGACATCAAAAAATACTTCCAAATCTACAACTATTCCAGCAACATGAAGGTCAGAATGGCCATCTACAATCTGAAGGGGAAGGCCAGCTTTTGGTTGCAGGACCTAAAATTGGCCAAGAGCCTAAAGGAGAACCAGTTGGAATGGTCTGACTTCAAGAAGTATTTCAAGAAACAATACCTTTCTGAAAGATATTATGAAAGGAAGACGAAATAATTTTACAAATTATGACTCGGACAAATGACAATGGAGGACCTTATAAATAAGTTTTTGGAACTATTAAGGTCCATACCGTACATCCGGGAGGATAAGGTAAAGATCCAGTGATTCTCAAGTTGTTTACCACAGGCTTACTGGGACAGAATCGAGTTTGACAGACCCAAATCCTTGATTGAGGCATTCAAGAAGGCACGAATGTGATATGACCAGTATAAACAATGGGTAGAGTTTTCCAATACCTAGAAGGATAAGAAACAAGATGGAATGCACCAGCAAAAGAAGGGATACCAACCAACTCCTTATCGGAATGCAGCAAAAAGTTTCCCAGGGAAATATTTTCACTCCAATCATCTGAATACGCAAGGTAGCGGTAAACCGGTACACCTGGGAATGAAGAAGTTTGGGGACAACTCCCGTGAGCCATTAAAGTGTTGGGAGTGTAGAGAGACTCATATAAGGAGGAACTGTCCACGTTTAATTGCAGCAAACAACACTGTTGTCCACAATTTGTAGGAAGCCTCAATAGTGAGAGACATGGGAAGAAGTCTGCATCGGATAAATGCAGCCATAGATGGTCGACAAGCTGACCACTACTCCTCGGTGGTAGAAATCGAAGGTAAAATCCATGACACTCGAATATCTGTTTTAATTGACCATGGATCTATGTTAAGTTATATTAATCCCGATGTAGTAGAGTTGAATAAACTTAAGAAACAAAAGCACGAAAAATCTTGGCTTGTACAACTAGAAATAGGTGCTAAAAGAAAAGTAATTAACTTTATTCATGATCTTGAGTTCAGCTTATATGGTCAAAAGATAAGGACCAATCTGAACATCCTACCACTAGGATCTTATGATATGATTATCGGGATGGATTGGTTGGAACAACACAAAGCAGTACTAGACTGTTATACAAAGATACTTAGCTACGAAGATAATTTTGGCACTGTTAGAATAGCCCAAAGCATACCAAAACTTGTGTCAGTCAAACAAGTTTCAGTGATGCAATTCAAGAAATGTATTAGAAAGGGATGTCAAGTTTACGCCATCCAAGTAACGAATCTATTAGAAAAAGAAGATAAGCTCAAGTTAGAAGACTTTGTTGTCCTACATGAATTCAGAGACATGTTTGTTGATGAGATACCAGAATTTCCTCCTAGGAGAAAAATAGATTTCTCCATAGACTTACTACCCGGATCATCCCCCATCTCAAAAGCACCCTACAGAATGAGCCTACCAGAACTGACAGAATTAAAAATACAATTACAGGAATTGTTGGACAAAGAGTATATCAGACCAAGTGTCTCACCATGGGGTGCACTAGTCCTCTTTGTGAAAAAGAAAGATGGTACTCTAAGACTATGTATCGATTATAGACAACTGAACAAAGTGACCATTAAGAACAAATACTCCTTACCCAGGATAAATAATTTGTTTGATCAAGTTGGTGGGGCCAAGATCTTCTAAAAATTGGATTTACGATCTAGTTATCATCAAGTTAGGATAAAGGACCAGGACATAAAAAAAATATATTTTCGAACAATATACAGACACTACGAGTTTGTAGTCATACCTTTCGGACTCACTAATGCACCAGCCACATTTATGTGCTTGATGAATAGCATTTTCAGCCAGTACTTAAACAAGTTCGTAGTAGTATTTATTGACGATATTCTGGTCTATTCTAAAACAGAGGAGGAACATGATGAACACTTAAGAATAGTTCTGCAAACACTAAGGAAACACAAACTATACGCAAAATTCGACAAATGTGACTTTTATCAAAAAGAAATACAATATTTAGGACATGTCATTTCCTCGGAAGGTATTTCCGTAGACCCGGAAAAGATAAAATCCATTATGGAATGGCCAGTACCTAAGGATGTGGCAGATATACGGTCATTCATGGGAATCACCAGATATTATCGCAGATTTATAGAAGGGTTCTCAAAGATAGCCTACCCTATCACATCATTACAAAAGAAAGGGACCAAGCTTAACTGGTCGCAAAAGTGTCAAGACAACTTTAACAAATTAAAAGAATTATTGACATCAGCACCCATTTTGAAGGTAGCAGACCCAGATAAAGACTTCACAGTATGCGTTGATGCAAGTAAAGAGGGACTAGGTGGTGTTCTAACTCAGGAAGGGAACGTGATTTTCTATGAGTCCCGTAAATTAAGAGAACATGAGAGAAATTATGTTACTCATGACTTAGAATTGGCAGCAGTAATACATGCCTTAAAAATGTGGCGACACTATATAATGGGAAAAAAATTCTTACTATTGACGAATAATAGCAGAGTAAAATATCTGTTTAAGCAACTAGACCTTAATGCAAGAAAAGCAAGGTGTCTAGCCTTCTTGAGAGAATTCAACATCAAGGTCAGACATATCAAGGGTAAGGAAAATAAAGTAGCAGATGCTTTAAGACGCAGAATCCATGGGTTATTTGAGATAAATATCAGCAGGGCAGAAAGTGATCTGGAACAAAGAATAAAAACAACAGGTATTAACGACGGAAATTACACTAAGATGATGGAATAATTGCAAAACAGTATCACAAACTCAAATAAACCAGATATAAGTATCGAAAAGAAGGAAATATTAAGATTTAAAAACATACTTTACATATTAGATTCAGCAGAGCTAAAATTAACTATTTTAGACGAAGTGCATAATAAACCGTATGCTGGCCATCCAGGCTACCAAAAAACAATAACAAAACTCAGTAAACTATTTTACTGGCCTAACATGAAGGGAGAAACAGCAGAGTACTTGGCTAGGTGCCAATATTGTCAGTAGGTTAAGGCTAAACACCAACATCCAACCGGCCTATTACAGCCATTACCAGTACCAAAATGGAAATGGGAGACCATATCACTGGACTTTATAACAGGTTTTCCTAAGACTCAGAAATAGAATGATTCTATCATGGTTGTAATCAATAAACTTAGTAAGTTTTCACACTTTATTCCTGTAAAGTCTACTTTTAAAGCTATTAATATTGCTGAAATATTCATGAAAGAAATTTTTAGACTACATGGTATTCCTAAAATGGTGATTTCAAATAGAGATGTAAAATTCACATCCACTTTTTGGATGGAATTGTTTGCGGGGCTAAATACTAATTTGAATTTCAGTACGAGTTATCATCCACAAACGGATGGACAAACCGAAAGAAAAAATCAAATCATAGAAGATATGCTCCACATGTATGTAAGAACAAAGCCGAACAAATGGGAAGACTGCCTACACTTGGTAGAATTTGCATATAACAATGGGTACCAAACTTCGGCTAAGTTGAGCCCTTTCGAAATATTGTACGACAGAAAGTGTACAACTCTAATTAGCTGGGATAACCTAGCTAACAGACTCATGGTTGGACCAGAGATGCTTCAAGAAATGGAGAACATGGCAAGGAAGGTACAACATAACTTGAAAGAAGCACAGGACAGACAGAAGAGCTATGCAGATCAGAAAAGAAGACACTTGGAATTTCAAGTGGGAGACCATGTTTATTTGAAGGTCAAAGCCCGAAAAATCTCGCTGAAGTTGGGGAATTGTGCCAAGCTGGAACCCAGGTTTTGTGGGCCCTTCAAGATACTAGCTCGAATTGGACCTGTAGCGTATCATCTTGCACTTCCAGCTAATCTAAGAATTCATAATGTATTTCATGTTTATTTGTTGAAAAAGTATATTCATGATCCTACTCATATGATTGATTGGAACTTGATGCAGGTGGAACCCCTGAGAATTCTATACTAGAGAGAAATAGCACTTCGGAACAGAGTCGTCGCTCAGGTAAAGGTGCAATGGAAGCACTTTAGTCCTGAGGAGGCCACTTGGGAATTGAAGGGACATTTGCAGAAATATCATCCAATCCTATTCCAGGAAAGGAACAAACAATGAGGAGAGTGTTTTACTGAAGGGGGAAAGGATGTGACATCCCCCAAAAATAAAATATTTTTTATTTTTGAAATGTGTTGGAAATTTATTTCCATTTTTGGAAAATTCGAATCTGGAATATTTTTTCCATTTATGGCAATTCAGAATTTCGAATTTAATAATTGTAATTAATTATTGTGACTGTTGGGTAGAGATCTGATATAACTCAACTAACTCTTTGATTATAACACTTGTATCACAACAGAATATTTATATTAATTGCAGGAGGACAAATGGAACAACCATGTTGAAATCAGCTGACCATGACTCCATGAGTGGGGAACATGTTGGAACTGCCTCTGGGCTGATTATTACAAGTAGAAAATTATGGATTTGGCCACAGGAAGCCCCTGAAAATTAGGGATTAAGAAAAGCTACGAAAATCCCCAAAGGAGGGAAAAAGACCCGGGTAAAAAAATTGATAAATAGCATATGCGAGGAGGCAGGACACTGCCAAGTATGCTGGGAAAGGATTGTGAGTCCTCTTGTTGCTATCAGCATTGTCGAGCAAGTGTGAGACAACAGGATAACTGCTGAAAAAATTTGGAATATTGTTGAGGAGTCTCCAAGTTCGCCCTCATGGATTCATGGTTAGGCTAGGGGGTGAACTGGGCAAGTGATTTGGCTGCTCTGTTCTATGGTTGGGAGGAACCTGGTTATTCCCTTTGTCTTCCTGCGGATTGGATTCAGATATGTTGATCTACCCCTCTCTATTTTTAATGGCTATGTTTGATTCATGTCAAGTATCTGTTGAGTGATTATCTCTAATTACGTTAATGTAAACCTTTCCCTCTCTGTTCTCAGATGTTTTGTGTGTAACTGATATTTTTCATCTAATTGTTCTAAATTTGAAATAATTCTTTCAATGGATGACATCTATCATGGTATTAAATTTACAATCACAGTCTAAATTCTGGAGTGGTCCCTCCCGAAATCTGGAAGTACTAGGCAAATTTACTTTTATACGTGTTGAGTTTAAGAAAGTCGATCCATCTATGGGTTAGGTTTAGTTTGAATTCGAAATTCTAGGATACTCGGTGTGTGTGAAGAAGACCAATCTGTGTAGATATAGGTTTATTTATGTGACTGAAATATTAAATAGATCTAAAATTGAGCAAATCAGAATTGAGTAAATTTGTGCTGAAAGGAAACAGGTAGATGCATCGCTAGAATTAAACTTTCGAACAATCTTGCCCCTTAAAGAGACTTCTTGTTTCTTACTTTAATAATTGAAGAGAAATATGGAATAGCAAGAACCTTAAGGATCATGGGGATACTCATATAATTACCTACATATACGTCTTTCACTATTTTATATGAATTTCTTGCATGCACTAACAACATGCAAACAAAGTACTAGATGTGTATAGAATGACAAATTCGGAAGGTCAAAGAAATTTGGAAACCCCTTTTTTTTCAAATGCTAAACAATCATGAGGATCAACACTTGTTAGAGGATTTTATGATTTCTTTGTTGAGAATGGTCTACCCATTTTCACAGTTGAGGTCTATGACGAATTTGGAAATTACCTGATAGAAAATTGTTACCCTCGTGTACCCTTTTATAGAGTCTATACGTTTAAAACTCATAAGTTTGGACTTTCTGATTTCTAATGGATATTGAATCCTTCTACACCTACTGTGTCACATAATGGAAGCAAGAACACCAGTAAAGGACAAAGATCATGGAGTTTTGAAATAATGTGAAAATTTCAGTAGAATTAGAGTACTCTCTTCCTTTGCGTTTTGACTGATTTACCACCTTAGTTTTTCAACAGAAGATATTGCAATCTTCTAGTCCAACCTTCTCTCTTTTCGCATTTCGGAGGTTTGTTACATGATATGTTGGGGAACTTGAACTCACGAAGTTTCGAACCCCGAAATGCTGGTCACTTTTTGCAATTTTGGAAGTTGTCGTGTGTTGATGTTTGGCTTTGTACTCACGAAATCCCGAATGCCGAAATCCTGAAATGCTGGTCACTTTTCGCAATTTCGGGAGTTGTCGTGTGTTGATGTTTGACTTTGTATTCACAAAATCCTGAACTCCGAAATCCTGAAATGTTGGTCACTTTTCACAATTTTAGAAGTTGTCGTGTGTTGATGTTTGGCCTTATACTCGCGAAATCCCGAAATGTTGGATACCTTTCGCAATTTCGGAAGTTGTCGTGTGTTGATGTTTGACTTTGTACTCGCAAAATCCCGAACTCTGAAATCCCGAAATGATGACCAACTTTCGTGATTTGAGCGATGTTTTGTTTTGATGTTTTGGGCTTTTGAAGTCGTAGGATTTTGAACCCCAAAAACCCGAAGTACTCAGGCCACAGTCTTCCATTTTTTTTGCATTTTTGGCAAACAACGTGGCCCCCTTGTTTTTGTGTGTTCGGCATTGGAAAAATCGCCGAAACCCATTTAAGCACTGTCTTTCATAAAAACTATAGGAGAACAACATGAATTATTGGTTATATGAACAACTCTAACACAGTAAGGAATGGACTCATAGAATCGATGGAGAATTTTCATCTGAGATAGAGGTAGGACAAAAGGATAACAGACAACATTATGAATCACTCTGTACAGGGCGTGACAAGTAGAGAATTGGTTGTATTGGAAGGTTTTAATCTAGTTAAACCGATGGTTAGTGTGATGTTTTTTTTTTTTTTTAGTTCTACTTGCCATGAAAACATGCACCTTTAAGTATTCGAATTTTTCATAATGAGACTGTTGTTAATGCCATTATGGATAGAATTAAATCTTACCTTTTCTTATGTTCTGAGCTTAAACGCAATGGAATTTCATCATAGAAAGAATTTGTTTTTATGGTGATTATGAGGTTCATTACATGAGTGTTCTCGTTGCATAAGTGTTTCCATCAATGCCAAAGGGGGAGATTGTTGGACAGTTGGTCGTCATTGATTTCAATGAGTAGTGAATTGATATCAATTGATGTAATGGGTATATTTGTTGAAATCTCCAAATTGGTCCCCTTATAGCGTAGCTCTAATCATGGCCCTCATTGGAAGTTGCTTTGAAGATTTCTACAAGAAAACCCTAAGTATGGTTAAGGATCGTGTAGTTGATCATGGAATTAGGTCATCAAAGACAGAGTAAATGAAGGTAACTCACTCGTGAATGGATAATCCTCTTCATTCCATTTCTGGTGATATTTTGTATGCCACGTGGTTCCTCATGGTCAGGGAGATATGGTCTTATGAATTTGGAAGCCCCGAAGAATGGTCAAGAAGCCCCTAGTTGGTTACATATCTTTAATGAAAGGGTAAAGTGGTTGTAACAAGAAATTTAAGAAGACCCTAAGTTTAAGGAAAGAGGTTACCCAAAAAAATTATAAATACACATCAAAGAGTCATTCATAAGTACATTCATACACTTATTCATTGATCATATTTCTTGTGAACTAATGATATTTTGGCTAAGGTTGCGAAGGAAGGAAGACTTTGGAAGTCTCTGGGTTGTAGAGGAGAGAGATATTTCTGAGGAAACCCTAAGTTACCTGATCCCCATGTTTCAGGTATAAGGTGTCCCGCAAGGACCCCACGATTTTGCCAATGGTCGTCACGCGAGGCCTTTCATGACATGATGTATTAATCCTTCAAGGACAAGACAGGTTTGGGGGGAATGTTAGTTCCAAGTCCCTGAGGTTAGAAGATAACTTCCAAGTTATCATTTCATTGTATCATGTCAACTACAAAAGTACTGGTATGTTTCTCTACTTGTTTTGAAGGTAATGGTTGGTTATGATATGGTTTTTCCTTGAGACATATTTGGCATGTTTGGTATTGGCACATGGTGATGGTATAGCTTTCCTACATGGTTGAGTGAGGAGAACTCTTTTATATGGTTTTGTCTACGATATGGTTATTGATTCATATATTTGGGATTGTTGTTCATGGTTGAGAGATACCTTGATGTATGGTGGCATATGCATGAGGGAGATGCATTGGTTCTTTGAGGGAATTCATTGATGATATGGTATAGGTCAATACATGTTCATGGAATATAGTACAGATCCTTCATATGATTGATGCTCTAGCTAGTATTTGGTACATGATTTGATTGGCTACTCATTATTGATGTTATAGTATCTACACTTGACATATCTTTTAGTACATGGTTGATGTACATGGTATAGTATTTGGTTAATAAACAAGGTTGATATACATGATTTCATGATGGTTTTGGTATCCATTTGAGTAGATCTGGGTAAATTTGGTTGATGATGGTATATTAGTGACATAGACAATAACAGAGATAGTGACATGTTGGATGATTGGTTGATATTCAATGACAGTGACAGTATCAGTGGTAGTGACAATGAGTCTACAACTATATTTCAGGGTGGAAGGATGGGGAAAGTATAGGTGGTTGTAGCTACCTTTAGGTTGGTTCCGGAGAACTCAGGGGGTTGTAGCCAGAGAATCCGGGGAGTTGGAGCTTCCTTCAGGTTAAATTATGAGAATAGGGGGTGTAGGCCCCTTCCAGTGTGAAAAACTATTATATAACATATTCATATTATCAATCTATGCATCACATGTGTGAAATAAACATAACATAAAAGAAACACATCACATCGTACATCATGACACAGAGATTTAACATGGTTCACCACAAACTAGACTACATTTACAACGACTAGGTTTTTATATTATTCATATATATTCATTCCTCACAACAGGTGCGCACTATTCTCATATAAGATACATCAAATCTATCCCAAAATTCTCTATTTGTTCATGCATACAATGCACAATTAGCTCATTCTCCAATCATACTCCTGAACTCTACTCACATCATTCGCTCATGCTCTGAGTCTATGATTTCACCCACTTATATTTCTTTCACCACTTATGTCTTTGTCGATAGTTTCTTTCCACCCAAATCCCATACATATTAATACATTGATATTGGGGCTTATCTCATTACAAAATGGACCAATTGTTCTAACTACTTCTACCTAACTTTCTCTTTTCATGCGTTGGCTCCTAAATATGCACTAATTGTCTTTCATGCATGTTGCTCCAAAACTTACCCAAAATTTCCTACTCCAACAGAACTTATGAATAAATTCTTTAAAATATGCAACAACGAATTAGGAGAATATTCTTGGTACATTTTTCAACCCAAAATGCATGACCATATACTAATAGCATCCCCATTATATCACAAACGTTTTCTTATGCCTATATTCCTATGCAATTTTAATCTGGTGATACCCGAAGAATCCATCAGTAAATGAGTAAGGTTCCTATCCTCCTACATTCTCCAAAAATTCATTTGTAACTGCAGTAGGAAACAAGTCATGTAAGCAGGAATCATTCAATTACCACAGATCCACACAAATTCTAATTTTGTTTGTTTTCTTTATTGGAAAGTTGGTTTTCATTGATGTCAATGAGTAGTGGATTGATGTCAATTGATTTTATGGGTGTATTTGTATAATTCTCAAAAGTGGTCCCCTTATCGTGTATCTCTAAGCATGGCCCTCGCGGGAAGCCACTTTGAAGAAGTCTACAAGAAACCCCTAAGTATGGTTAAGGATCTCGTAGTTGATCATGAAATTAGGTCATGAAAGACTACGTAAATTAAGGTAACTCACTCATGAATGGATATTCCTCATCATGCCATTTTCATTGATATGTGGCACACCACATGGTTTCTCACGGTCAGGGAGATATGGCCTTGTAAAGTTGGAAGCCCCGAAGAATGTTCAAGAAGCCCCTAGTTGGTTACATATCTTTAATGAAAGGGTAAAGTGGCTGCAACAAGAATTTTAAGAATACCCTGAGTTTAAGGGAAGAGATTACCAAACAAAAGTATAAATACACCTCAAAGAGTCATTCACAAGTACATTCACACACTTTATCATTGATCATATTTATTTTGAACTAGTGATCTTTTGGCTAAGGTTGCGACCATAATTTCTGAGATTGTGAAGGAAGGAAGAGTGCAGAAGTCTCGGGGTTGCAAAAGAGAGAGAGATTTATGAGGAAACCCTAAGTTACATGATCCTCATGACTTAGTTATAAGGTGTCCCACTATGACCCCACAGGTTTCCCATTAGTCGTCACACGATGCCTCGTGTGACAATATTTCTTAGTCCCATGAGGAAAAGACAAGTTTGGGGGAAATGCTTGTTCCATGTGCATGAGCTCAGAAGATAACTACAAGGTCATCATTTCATTGTATCACATTATCTACAAAAGTATTACTATGTTTTTCTACTTGTTTTGAAGGTAATGGTTGGTTATGATATGGTGTTTTCTTGAGGCATATTTGGAATGTTTGGTATTGGCACATGGTGATGGAACATATTTCCTACATGGTTGAGTGAGGAGCACTCTTGTATCTGTCTTAGTCTATGATATGGTTGTTGATTCATATCTATGGGATGGTTGTTCATGGTTGAGGGATACATTGATGTATGGTGGCATATGCATGATGTAGATGCATTGGTTCTTTGAGGGACTTCATTGATGATATGGTATAGGTATATACATGTTGATGGAATATGGTACAATCTCTTCATATGATTGATGCTCTAGTAATTGGTATATGATTTGATTGGCTACTCATTATTGATATTATTGTATCTACACTTGACATATATTTTAGTACATGGTTAATGTTATTATTTGATGTATATGGTATAGTATTTGATTGATGTACATGGTTCTCTGAATTCGAACTCAAAAGAGGTCAAGCAAATGATCACGAAATTAAAAATTAAGGTAGAAGACAACAAAAGTTAAATAAGATATCAGAAATCAATTGGAAGAGAATGACAATATGATTGAAGGTTTGGAAGCATAAATATTCACTCTAAGAAAATATATTTAGACGAAGGACATGTAGCAAAGTAGCACCAGAATATTGGATGAGATCCTAAGCTGTCAAAGGCCATACTATGAAAAATTTGAACTAGCATAGAACCAAACAGAGAAAGGATCAAGATAAAAAAAAATAGAACAAGAAGAAGAACAAATATGTTATGCAAAAATAATCAGAGGCTCTCCCAAAAGGGAAGAAGGAAAAAAGATCCAACAAGAATATTACAGATACACTGCACCACCTACAAGATTCAAAATTCAGAATCAATAGTAGAAATAAATGGAAATAACTCAAGAAGAAGAAGGATTCAGAAGAACAACACCATTCATAAGATCTCCCACCCCTAGGTATCAAACATTTTTTCTTGGTTTATGTTATTCATGCAATAAATTTTGGAACAAAGTTGTGAATTGTAGAGACAATATCAAGAGTAGAAGAAACTATGAAGGATACACAATAAATTATTATCCAAGAAAACCTCATGAAGTGCAGAGAAAAAACTACAATATATTTCAATCCTTGAGTAATGAAGTACAATGCTACAAATGAAAAAAAAATGTTCACATGGCCAAAGATGGCATACTGACTATTCCTCTAAGGGAACCAAAGAATAATATCAATAGTCATAAGCATGAACCACAAAGGTTATGAGTAAGGAAACAAGATCAATTTAACCTGAAGAATGCATGCTTTCTCTGCAACCCCAACACAATAAACATGGATGGAATGTTGACAGTGGTTTCTCAAAGCACATCACATTTTCTCAAAGCACATGACAGGTGATAAGGAAAATTTTATGACTATGAAAAATGAAAGAGATTGATCAATTTCATTTGGAAATGACAACTCATCCGTAATTAGAGGAAAGGGTACAATCAATCTTGGAAGCAAGGATGTCAAGGCATAGAATGTAGTATTGGTCGAACACATAGAGTAAAATATACTAAGTGTAAGTCAAATGTGTGATCAAGGACACAAACTTGTGTTTGACTCAGAGAAATGTTAGATAAGGAAAGAAAGATCAGGAAAATTGGTGGCTACAGCTAAAATAACTCCAAGTAACATATGTGTACTAATTTAAATTGGAAAGTAAATATGTTGCCTAGGAAAGGATGATGAAAGTTGGCTCTCGAACAGAATAATGGGTCACATAAATTTTGATGATCTTGTTAAAATCAACAGAATGGGAGTAAGAGAAATGTTTGATATCTCAAAGCCAACAAGCACTCTATGAGAACATTTCCTACAAGGAAAAAAAAACAGGACCAAATTCAAATCAAAGGAATACTCCACAACAAAACTGCTAGATAGTGTACATAGAAATTGTGTGGACCAACAAGAACAAAGGGATTGAATTGAAAATTTTACTTTATGCTACTAGTTGATGACTACACAAGGATGACTACATTTTTCTTTCTCACGAAGAAATCAGAAGCATTTGAACACTTCAAGATATACAAGGAAATGGTCGAAATTGAAAAAGAATAAAAAATCAAGTGTTTCAGATCAGACAATGGAGGAGAGTTTACATCAAAGGAATTCATATATTTCTGTAGTGAACATGGGATAAAGAGACATTTATCAGTAGCCAACACACCTAATAAAAATGGAGTTGTTGAAAGGAAGAGAATAACAGTGTAGGAAATGGCCAGAACTATGATGAAAGACTCCAAGTTGAAATACGTATTTTGGGTACAAGTGTAACATCCCGCTCTGGCGCACTGAGAACACTTATTATTTGAGGACACTTGCTCGCAAGTGATCTGGACCCTTTTTGATGTTAGACCTTTTATATTTGATTATGATGTGAT
>JZKD02S0243703.1:1039839-1061802 GCA_000966675.3 Picea glauca | reverse complement strand
GAAGATCTCTAACACTTGTGCCATCTTGTCAAATACTATAAAGGAGCTACACAAACCACTGTGTATATGAAGGATGGGTTCAATGGAGTTTATAATGAGTTCAAGAAGGAAAGGCACCTATTAACTGAGAACACAGTCGAGTTCCAGGAGGATACTCTCATGGCACTCGTGAAATGCAAAGAAATGGAAAGGTGTCATGAAAAGGCACAAGCGGTAGAAAGACTCGAATACATTGAGGTAGTTCAGCAGGGTCAAGAAAAGGAAAATCATGGCATTTAGCTGGTTGGAAAAAGTAGTCTCGACCACATGAAAAAATCTATTGAATACTGGGCGAAGATGACCAGGGACCCACACCGAGAAATCCAAAAGCAATGGGCCAAGTGCCAGAAACACTGGGGTAAAATTAATAAAGTAATGAAATATGTCATTCTCCCCTAATTCGGCACCCTCGATGAATTCACTAACCTGAGAAATGTGTTCAAGACATACTCCATACAAGACTTTCTTTGGGACAAAGAGTGCACAAAGGTCACCGATACAAAGCTAGGGAAAGTGCAACAATTCACAGGACACCCAATCAGAGCTTGATCCATGCTGCAAAAACTGAACTCTAATCTGGTAAAGTACCGAACGCATGCAGTGGATATCAGAGGATTATATATTGCCCCTGTGGAACAATACAAGTTCCCATGGGCTTAAACCTATGAAGATATGTTTATTAACTAGTCTGAATATGAAAGAAGTCATCCTTTTCAAGAGACATCTCGGGTGGACTGTTGAATGATCATGCCACGTGGCAATTTTTGTTTGGACTAAATTGTATTTAGCCATTAATTACAGTTGAATTTTATGCTATAAATAAAGGAATCGATCAATTAGTCAAGGGTCTATGGTTGTTGTAAGAACTATTTCTTTTTGGGTTGTTGATAATTATTTTGAGACTGCTATGAATTGAGAAGTCCTCCTGGACCAAAGACAAGCTATTTTCATCAGATTTTTGTGATTAGATTTGGACAATAATTACTTCCTATCATGTTCCAAGAATGATGCAGTAAATGAGTAAGAGCAATCAATTATGTTGTCAAGTTATCTAGTGCAATGTTTTGATATTCTTTTCTTTAATGATGAGGATAAATCATTGTGTTGTTATATGATGAATGTTATGGTAGATGAATTATTTTTCTTTCCATGACCTTGGTTACATATGTGTTTTTATTTCTATTAGTTATATTCTCAGGCAATAATTGGATGCTCATTTGGTTAATGTATTATTACTAGGCCCTTCGGTATAGAATTACTATCTGCATGTTTGAGCAGTTGGTTATCCCAAGCTCATCCCCTTCCCAGAAGTTGAAACTCAATCCTGTTACTTGTCAAGTTCACTTATGCCGAATTGCATCTCTCAAAATGTTCCCACTCAAGAGAAAAATACAGAAAAGAACGTTCCTACCTGAAGGGAGAACCTTCATAAGAAAACACAAATCCCATCGATAAATTGGTTGGATCGCAAGATATAGAGAACCATTCCATATCAAACGCCGCAGAGTCTAATTGGGCCTCCATGGTAGGTTTGGTTCCTGCTGTTGAATCAATGGATTTAAGACCCATCAACAAAATTGATACTATAAGGAGGGCCTGAGAATGAATGGCTGAATATATAACTTATATAACATTTCGAACAACCTACAGATTCATAACGATCCACATGCATGGCTAGTCATCCAACAGACAACCCATGCTTACTGAGTACTCCTGAAACGAGTAAATCACCCAAGTTCGAGGAAGAACCTTTTCACCCTAAAATACCCTACGCCCTCCCTCACGAGGAAGTGAATCAATTCAGGAGAATCACCAGAGCCTACACTCAACAAATTGATGCATTGTCCTTAACTCCCATCCTCCCTCATAGAAGAAAACAATGCATATCGATGGTCAGCACTCCTGATGAATTTTTCGTACACTCCATCGAAGACTTAATAGATTTCACGATCACCGAAATCCAAGAACCTCTTGATCTAATACCCGAGACGCCTACCGATGACATCCCCGAGCTTGATGAATTTTCAGAAGAAGAAGAGTTTGACTCTGACTCCGAAGATATGGAGGGGAACAACGGTCGTG
Organism: Picea glauca; assembly: GCA_000966675.3. NCBI lineage: Eukaryota > Viridiplantae > Streptophyta > Pinopsida > Pinales > Pinaceae > Picea > Picea glauca. The sequence goes on along the minus strand of JZKD02S0243703.1, from coordinate 1,059,681 downwards.
AGGAGGAAATAGAAGTTCCATTTCAAGACAACCAGCCTTCGTTGGCCGGAGACATCGTGGTCGTCCCTGGATGGGTACACAATCTTACCCACCACCCAGAAAAGTTGCTCCCCAAGTACGACCCTGAAAATTCAAGCTTTCCTGAAGATCATATCAATAAATTCATACTTGTGATCAGACTTATGAATGCTCAACATGAATACGTAGTATGTAGAATTTTTCCCTACACGTTTGAGAACTCTTCTTCCACGTGGTATTTTAATTTGTCGGTAGGTTATATAACTAGCTGGACTAAATTCCAAAAGGATTTTCTAGACAAATTTGCAGAAGAAACTACAACAAGATCCCTGATGGCTGAGTTGTTCGCAGGCACCATGACCCCAAAAGAAAGGGTCAAAGATTTCAATCAAAGATTCACAACCATCTTAAACAAGTTCCAACCCATGGTGAAACCCACTCAAGAATTGCATATTGAGGTTTATGCCAACATGCTTCCGGCTTCTATTTCCACGTTCGTTAAAAGAGTCACCAAGCAAACCCTTGCGAGGAAATTTGAAGAAGCCCAGATGATATAATTTCAGATGAAAGGATGTAAATAAGGCCAAGTGTCTCTAGTAAGGAAAGAAAGCCACCCCCCTCCTAGGAGAGGACTATTTTTGACTAGACTGTCGGGGAAGCCGGCTGAACAAACTCCCATAAAAGTAATAGAGATATAGAAGATCTGCAGCGCATGGTCAAGAAACTATCAAATGAGATTATAGACATGAAAATAAGAGAAGGGGAAGGAAACCAAGGCCAAAAACCCTATAATCCTTTCTTTAAAAGAAACCATCCTTTCAAAGCAATTGAACCTCCCCCAGCCAACCTAAACATTGACCTAGGGAGTGTTGTGTCTGATTCTTTCTGCACATATCACCACAAGAAACACTATGAAAGAGAATTCCTTCAATAGATCCACGCCATGAATTTAATGACCAATCATTTTCTAGATGAGGTCTTGTTGACCGAACAATCAAGAATTTCAACCATGAATATTTTTGATCAGGAAGAAGCTGACCCACCACGAGAAACAACCATGTTGATCTGGGATCCCAATGTGATCGCATCTTCAGGCAATTTGTTTGAGTCTTGAGAACAACCCACATAAGTTTTGGTAGTATAGACACGTAGTAAAGGTCAACCCGACTCAATAAATACCAACGCCACCCGAGCCCCGCAAAGTAAGTTAACTCTCAATTGCCCAAAAATACCTTTCTCTCCCGACAAAAATCCTAGAAGCATCCATACCAAGGAATTTCCCAAGCTAGATTACAATGTAGTCGAATATTTGAAAAAGTTGAAGGATAATATATCAGTTATGGACATATGTAGGATTCCTTAGCAAAAGGACTTTCTGTTGCAAGCTCTGAGCTCAGTAGAAGATTTGACTACAGGAAACAGCCATAAGAAGGATCTATCCTCGACAGATTTGGCAAGAAAGCCAACCATAAATACCTACTCAGAAGGTAGGAAGGAGAAGCCTTTTGTACCACCTTTCCTTTTAACGTTCGAAGTTTTTAACAGGAATCTTCACAATTTCTTGGTAGATTATGGGGAGTCCTCTAATGTAATGCCCTTGTCCGTTTGTAATAAACTAGGTGTTTTCCCTCTCAAAAGTGATAATCATTTCATACAACTGGACATAAACCAAGTCAAAGTTATGGGAGAACTCAAAGATGTAATGATCAGGATAGCGACACATCCTAATTTCATGCAAATAATTGACATCATTGTAGTAGATATCCCAGAGGCATATGGACTAATGTTGAGTTGTGACTGGTCCGAGAAGCTGAATGGATATTTTAGTACGGACTGGGAACACCTTTGGTTACCAATAAAGGGATACAAGAGCATGAACATAATCGATATAGAAATATATTTGAAGCATACGATCACTGACCTAGAAACCCTGAACGAACCCGCGTTTATCGATTTCCCAGTATTGGGAAATTACTCTTGTGATTCCCACTTCAGGGACTTTGCTCCTCTAATGTCCATTGTCCCTCTTAACCAAAAATCCAAAATAATCTTTCAAGAGGAACCGCTGACGCCGATAGAGAACACTCTCTTTTTCCAAAATCCTGCAATTGAGCTTATGGGATGAGAGATCGGTAAGAAAGAAATCGGTATAGAACGAAGAAAGGGCGATTACCTTCCACAGATTTGGACCCTCTACTTTGATGGATCTAAATCACAAGAAGGGTCAGGAGCATGGTGTATCCTTATCAATCCTAAAGGATGACGTTATTTCGAATGTACCAACAACACTATCAAGTATGAAGCTCTAGTGCAAGGATTAAAGAAAGCCATAGATCTAGGTGTTAAGGAATTTAAGGTTTTCGAGGATTCTGAGATCATTTTCAGACAAGTGAGGAATACTATTCATTTTAATTCGCCTCATCTTAAGAAATACCAGCAAGAGGTGCATAGGCTAATAGAGTGCTTTGACACTTTCAATATTACCGCAATCCCGAGAGCAAAGACCGTTCTTTCTGACTCCTTGGCCACAACCGCTTCTTGACTGTCACCTTTTCCGACTCCTTGGCCACAACCGCTTCCTGATTGTTGCCTTTAGAATATTATGAAGCCTCCCGATTCACTGTAGAGTTGCTCTACAAGCTGTCGGTGCCAAAAAATATTTCTAATTGGAAAGTCTTTGATGGTGACGAGCAAATCATAAACTTCTTGACCAACCAAGACAATTTCAAATACCTGGCCATAGATGATGAAGAGTTCCGAGAGAAAACAACTGAAACTAATCCCCAAATAGGACAAGATGTCGGAAATTTGAAGGCTCGTAGAATCCCAAATGAGATAGCTAATCTAGAGAGTCTGTTTTATCTAAAGGACTATTTTAAAGGACCCAAAAATGCGAAGATTGGTAGCTCTTGCCCCCTCCATGAAATTGTGAATTTTGGGACTCCAGAGAACCCTAAGAATGTTAATCTCGTCAAAACTATGTCTAACGAAGAGAGGAAATCCTACCTCAAATTATTCAGGCAATACCAGGATGTTTTCACGTGGTCCTATAAGGATTTTAAAATATACGACACTCGTATTATTCAACACACCATCCCATTGAAACCCGAAATGAAACCTTTCCAGCAAAATCTCTGAAAATATCACCCAGCCCTGAAAACCCTCATATATCAGGAATTGAGGAAGATTATAGATGCAAAGATAATTTTCCAGGTTAGGCATTCTTCCTGGATGGAAAATCTTGTCCCGGTACTGAAAAAATCGGAAGAAATCTGACTTTGCGTAGATTTTCGGAACCTCAACAGAGCTTCATAAAAGGAAAATTATCCAATCCCACCGATGGATCAACTCTTACAAACCATTTTGGGCTCAGAGATCTTCTCTCTACTAGATGGTTTCTCAGGCTATAACCAAGTGTTGGTTGAGGAACACTGTCTGAAAACCACTTTTCAAACCAAATGGGGAACCTTCGCTTATAAATGTATGCCCTTTGGGCTAATAAACGCACGAGCAACCTTCCAAAGGGCCATGGATGTGGCCTTTCAGAGACTTATCAATAGGTGCATGGTAGTATATTTAGACAATGTAACAGTGTATTCGAAGAATAGGGAATAACACATCCAACACTTAACTCAGATTTTCTAAAGGTGCCAAAAATATGGTATATCGCTAAATCCTAAGAAAACCATCTTCGGTGTCGAGGAAGGTAAGTTGTTAGGTCATATTATATCTGAGGCAGGTATCTGCATAGATCCATAATGAATTAAGGCCATATCTCAACTCCTGCTACCCCATAACAAGAAAGCCATGCAGTCCTTTTTCAGGCAAATCAACTTTGTGAGGAAATTCACCCCCGATTTCGCCGAAATTATCAAACCCTTACAAAAGATGATTCGCAAGGATGTTGATTTCAAGTGGGATGATAAGCGAAAATACTCTTTAAACAATATCAAATATGCCATATCCAGGCTCTGGTGTTGTGAAGTCTCGATTTTAATAGAGACTTTTCCCTTTATACTTTCGCCTCCGACCAATCACTAGCAGCGGTTTTGACCCAAAAAGATGATGACAACAACGAAGACCCAATGTCATTTATGAGTACCAATATTCAAGGAGCTGAGCTCAATTATCCTAACATAGACAAACATGCCTACATGGTCTATAAGGCCGTAAAGCATTTCAGGTCTTACATCCTCAAGAATCACACTAAGGTGATTGTGCCACACCCCACGGTCTGATCCTTGTTTACCCAACAAGAGATGGGGGAAAGAAGAGGGAACTTGATGGCAGTAGTCCAAGAATTTGATCTAGATATAAAACCTGCCAAGCTAGTAAAGGGGCAAGGTTTGTGCAATCTCGCAGTTGAAGCGTAGGATCAAGCAAATGAATATCTCGAGTGGGAAAACAAAATGACGCTATGGTTCAATGAAGTAGCATACATCTCCCCAAGACAAGACTCTCAGTACAAGGATTTAGCTTATCTTTTTCATCACGGGGCTTGTCCCGAGAAACTCAACCCTAAGGAAAGGAGATCCCTAAGATTGAAATCTACGCAGTATCGTCTTATAAATTTGGTACTCTTCTAGATCAACTATGATGGGGTATTATTGATATGTCTTGAACGAGAAGACACTGGCAAGGTGCTGACAAAACTCCATGATGGTCCCGTCGAAGGACACTTTTGAACACTACCACCCAAAAGATTATGAGAGTCGGCTATTACTGGCCCACCTTGTTTAAAGGTGCTCATACTCACGCTAGGAACTATAAGACTTGTCAATTAAGTGTTGGAAAGGAGAAAAGGGCAACAATCCCACTTCATCTCGTGACTGTCTCCAGGCCTTTTGAGCAGTGGGGGTTGGATATCATAGGAGAAATTACTCCTATTTATTCAAAACTCCACAAGTACATTCTTACTACTACCGACTATTTCACTAGATGGGTAGAGGTGATTCCTCTGACTCATGTAAACAAGAAGGTAGTAATATAGTTTATAGAACAACAGTTGATCACAACATTTGGTGTCCCCTCTGTTTTGGTCTTTGATAATGAAGCCTACTTTTCTTCTACGCTATTGATTGAGTTTGCTCTGGATAAAGTAATTATAATAAAGTACTCTGCAAATTACTACCTGTAGGGAAATGGTGTGGCATAATCGAATAATAAAAACCTAGTAAGGATACTAAAAAACATGGTTACAGATAACCAGATAAATTGACATAATCAACTTCATAATGCCCTATGGGATAATAGGGTCACACCCAAAGAAGCCATAGGAAATTCCCCATACTTCTTATTCTACGGACAAGAATCCATCCTCCCAAACAGGATTTATCTACCATCCCTCCAATTGGCCCAAGATTCCAATGAGGAACCCTCGTCGGCCATGCAACAGAGGATCAACACTTTTCTCATGCTGGAAGAATAGAGAGAAAAAGCTAGGTCGAAATTCCTAGCTCATCAACAAATAGTGAAACAATGGTTTGATAAACATAAGGCTAAAGAAAAGAAATTTGAGGTAGGATACTTAGTGTTGAAGTGGGACAAAGCAAACGAACCAAAGGGAAAACATTCTAAGTTTCAAAGCCTATGACTTGGACCTTTCCAAGTGGACGAGAAAATCAGGGCAGGTACCTATCGATTGCAGAATCTGAGAGGAGAACCTGATGCCCTCCCAGTGAATGGTCAAGCTCTAAAACAATACTTTCATTAATATATATATATATATATATATATATATATATATATATAAATTTATAATGTATACAGGTATGAATAAATGTGTGCCCGTCATGAACCAAAGATTTTGTATTCACCCAGTTAATCGCCATTTGTTGAGTACTCAACACACTCTAAAAAAGGTTTGTCACCATTCACTTTTTGGGGTACCACTCGATCTTCGACTTGGACTGTTATCACTTCAGTATGAAACTGACGCCTTCGCTTATCTCATATGTTTCATGGTTGAATCGATTAAAATTTTGATTGTGTACAACAAAGAACCTTCTTAAATCTGAAAATACTTAATTACTACTCAAGGAATCGGTGACCCAGGATTTTCCCCCGACTCAGTTGAGAAATTCAGCATCGGCGAAAGACAAAGGTGGTGAAAATCATTAGGGAAGGTGAAGTAGCCGAGTTTCGACCTTCATCGACGTTGATCGATGAGAGTGTTTCTTTCCCACGAATAAGACTTGATAAGGATTTTTCCGAATATAAATCCATTCAGTTTCATCAAAAAAATGTGATAGTAAACATCGCGCAGAGGTAAGGAGTAAACAGTCGATCCCCGATCCCTACGCCAGAGTGATGTTACACGGTGAGATGTTTTACCTCCATATGTGTCAGTTACGCCACATTCAAATCTGGTAGTTAATTCGTATATCGTGCATTAGTTACCAACTCGTGCACGAATCAAAAGGATCTGTTAAACCCACCGATACAATGCNAATCGCCATTTTTTGAGTACTCAACACACTCTAAAAAAGGTTTGTCACCATTCACTTTTTGGGGTACCACTCGATCTTCGACTTGGACTGTTATCACTTCAGTATGAAACTGACGCCTTCTCTTATCTCATATGTTTCATGGTTGAATCGATTAAAATTTTGATTGTGTACAACAAAGAACCTTCTTAAATCTGAAAATACTTAATTACTACTCAAGGAATCGGTGACCCAGGATTTCCCCCCGACTCAGTTGAGAAATTCAGCATCGACGAAAGACAAAGGTGGTGAAAATCATTAGGGAAGGTGAAGTAGCCGAGTTTCGACCTTCATCGACGTTGATCGATGAGAGTGTTTCTTTCCCACGAATAAGCCTTGATAAGGATTTTTCCGAATATCAATCCATTCAGTTTCATCAAAAAAATGTGATAGTAAACATCGCGTAGAGGTAAGGAGTAAACAGTCGATCCTGATCCCTACGCTAGAGTGATGTTATGCGGTGAGATGTTTTACCTCCATATGTGTCAGTTACGCCACATTCAAATCTGGTAGTTAATTCGTAGATCGTGCATTAGTTACCAACTCATGCATGAATCAAAAGGATCTGTTAAACCCACCGATACAATGCATCTTCCCCCATGCCTCCATCGTCAACAAGTTAAGGTTTATTTGCAGAAATTCGAGGGTAATTTATTTTGAATTTACATTTATTACTCATATTAACTGATTGATATGAATGGTAGTACCTCTCTAGTTATATCCTTTTCGATTCATTGTGCATGGTCCCATTCTACATAGCAAGAAATTCAGAACAAGCAAAAGAGTGAAGCCAACAACCCGAAAGAAACGCCCAAAGTTAAGTGAGCATTAAGCAATTATCTTAGCAAGCGTTACAGGTATGTATCTGCTAATGTTTTTCATGCATTCAATTGTTACATGTTCACACCCAACGCTGCTCTGTATGCATGTTCAAATGAAATTTTAAATTGCAAGAACAATGACTCCAAAGAAGCCTTCCACTAGGAAATCTCCGAGAGCCCCTAAGCTGCAAGAATCATAAATAGGAGAATGCTCCTCCCCATTAGTTGTGAGACAATTAGAATTCTCTCCAAAGACAATATCCTTCATTAAGAGAATCACCAAGGAGCCCTTTGTCCAGCCCCCAACTTTCGAAGACACGGAGGCAAGTATTGGAGCCAAGATGGCATTTCCTCACTGGGAAGAAGTTTTCAAGAAAATCAAGAATGAAGAACCCCTCGAATATACCCTGCATAGCGATCCTGAAATAAGGAAACTCGACGACGAGGTCATACCCAACATTCACAAAGCTTATCTTCACATGGTGGCAAGCTGGTCTCCAGTCTTTCCTTGCATTGAGCTCATGAAGTGGATCATTGACCACACTGACACCCAAAAATACTTGATTAACGATGATAACGGAGAATTCTTCAGAGTCTTCCTACCATCATAGGTTCAGAGTTACTATAAGCTCAAATATTCTGAGCTAAAACTAAGCATTGATTTCATCCTGAGTTTCTATGCCTCACATGATACCAACAAAATCATGTCATCTTGGTGGAGAGAAGAAAAAAAAATCACAAACCAGACTGCTGGCTAGTATCCAACAACCAATCTCAGGGAACCATACATATATCTCATGGCTCTACTCTGCAGGTTACATGGGGAGAAAGACTGCTCCATATTTTCAGAGGCTTGGATGCCTTTGGCTTTTACAGTTTCCATTTCAGGCACATGCTTCAATTGGGGTGCCATCATCTCCAAGCAGTTGAGCACCTGCATAAGATAGGATCAGGTGCCAAAGGAGGGAGATACCCAGGCCTTCTACATGGCCTCGTATCTACTGGACATCATGTGCGCCAGGAATGCTTTCACTGGGATGAACCTGAATTGGCACTCTTTGGAGCTTGCAGTCCATGTATACTTCAACATCCTATGGGAAAACAGGTACAATAAATCTTATGTTGTTATCTGTGATCATTTTATTGCACGCACATACTTCTTTCTCTTCAAGAAAGAATGCCCTATNTTATCTCATATGTTTCATGGTTGAATCGATTAAAATTTTGATTGTGTACAACAAAGAACCTTCTTAAATCTGAAAATACTTAATTACTACTCAAGGAATCGGTGACCCAGGATTTCCCCCCGACTCAGTTGAGAAATTCAGCATCGACGAAAGACAAAGGTGGTGAAAATCATTAGGGAAGGTGAAGTAGCCGAGTTTCGACCTTCATCGACGTTGATCGATGAGAGTGTTTCTTTCCCACGAATAAGCCTTGATAAGGATTTTTCCGAATATCAATCCATTCAGTTTCATCAAAAAAATGTGATAGTAAACATCGCGTAGAGGTAAGGAGTAAACAGTCGATCCTGATCCCTACGCTAGAGTGATGTTATGCGGTGAGATGTTTTACCTCCATATGTGTCAGTTACGCCACATTCAAATCTGGTAGTTAATTCGTAGATCGTGCATTAGTTACCAACTCATGCATGAATCAAAAGGATCTGTTAAACCCACCGATACAATGCATCTTCCCCCATGCCTCCATCGTCAACAAGTTAAGGTTTATTTGCAGAAATTCGAGGGTAATTTATTTTGAATTTACATTTATTACTCATATTAACTGATTGATATGAATGGTAGTACCTCTCTAGTTATATCCTTTTCGATTCATTGTGCATGGTCCCATTCTACATAGCAAGAAATTCAGAACAAGCAAAAGAGTGAAGCCAACAACCCGAAAGAAACGCCCAAAGTTAAGTGAGCATTAAGCAATTATCTTAGCAAGCGTTACAGGTATGTATCTGCTAATGTTTTTCATGCATTCAATTGTTACATGTTCACACCCAACGCTGCTCTGTATGCATGTTCAAATGAAATTTTAAATTGCAAGAACAATGACTCCAAAGAAGCCTTCCACTAGGAAATCTCCGAGAGCCCCTAAGCTGCAAGAATCATAAATAGGAGAATGCTCCTCCCCATTAGTTGTGAGACAATTAGAATTCTCTCCAAAGACAATATCCTTCATTAAGAGAATCACCAAGGAGCCCTTTGTCCAGCCCCCAACTTTCGAAGACACGGAGGCAAGTATTGGAGCCAAGATGGCATTTCCTCACTGGGAAGAAGTTTTCAAGAAAATCAAGAATGAAGAACCCCTCGAATATACCCTGCATAGCGATCCTGAAATAAGGAAACTCGACGACGAGGTCATACCCAACATTCACAAAGCTTATCTTCACATGGTGGCAAGCTGGTCTCCAGTCTTTCCTTGCATTGAGCTCATGAAGTGGATCATTGACCACACTGACACCCAAAAATACTTGATTAACGATGATAACGGAGAATTCTTCAGAGTCTTCCTACCATCATAGGTTCAGAGTTACTATAAGCTCAAATATTCTGAGCTAAAACTAAGCATTGATTTCATCCTGAGTTTCTATGCCTCACATGATACCAACAAAATCATGTCATCTTGGTGGAGAGAAGAAAAAAAAATCACAAACCAAACTGCTGGCTAGTATCCAACAACCAATCTCAGGGAACCATACATATATCTCATGGCTCTACTCTGCAGGTTACATGGGGAGAAAGACTGCTCCATATTTTCAGAGGCTTGGATGTCTTTGGCTTTTACAGTTTCCATTTCAGGCACATGCTTCAATTGGGGTGCCATAATCTCCAAGCAGTTGAGCACCTGCATAAGATAGGATCAGGTGCCAAAGGAGGGAGATACCCAGGCCTTCTACATGGCCTCATATCTACTGGACATCATGTGCGCCAGGAATGCTTTCACTGGGATGAACCTGAATTGGCACTCTTTGGAGCTTGTAGTCCATGTATACTTCAACATCCTATGGGAAAACAGGTACAATAAATCTTATGTTGTTATCTGTGATCATTTTATTGCACACACATACTTCTTTCTCTTCAGGAAAGAATGCCCTAGATTGTTAGATGAAGAAAAGAGGGCTATAACCAAAATTGGCCACTAGTATTTAGATGAATGAGAAACCTACATCAGGGTTTTCGGTGCCACAGGGGCACCACACTTATTACCCATTTATGTTCCCGATCGTCTAGTGTTAGGGGAAATTTGCTATCAAACCATCCTACAAGGATACAATGCAACTTTAGTAAAATACAAGAAGCGGGATTTCATACCGTATGGGTTTCATATTGGATTCTGTATGGTCAAAGATACTGCGCATGCTAAACAACTCGGGCTAGGTCAATTAGAATTTTAGTTCCAAACTAGTCGATTTATCAAACATGATCCCAAGGGATTGGTTATACAACACGCGTCATAGGTATAATCCTGTTGTCCCTATGCCCATGACCAGTTCAATGATGAAACTTTTACCGAGAATGCCCAAGACTAGAATGTGGTGGCATCCAGGAAAGCTGATCCTAGAGGAACCAGGTTTAGAGCTATGAGCTACAAAGAATAGGTAACGTTTCTGGAGCAGGCAGTTCAATAAATTAGATGATACCCAGAAGGAGCAGTTGCACATGAATTGGATGAAGGAATAAGTGATCCCGAAGAAGACATTGAAGCTGCGGGAACTCATCGGGAATCTCCAATGCAAATCAAGGATCTCCCAGAAGATCAAGCTACACAAGAAAGGGGTACGTTGTTACATCAACAAACCGAGTTGCTGATGAAACAGATGCGGGATGACCCGTATCTTTTCATAGGACCCGGAGTTTCAATTGTTGTTCAAAGTGTCCCGACGGAGTCAAACAATCCTAGGTCCACAGTCCCTGATAACGCCCATGGGTTAGGCAACCCTGAACCCGCAACATCATTGATCGATCCTTCAGAAGAAGGGACAACTCGACTAGAGATAGGATGGGTCTCGATAGAGACACAAGCACCCAATACCTTGAGCACTCTTATACATATTTACAGTGATGACGAGAGTTCGAAACCTGCTTGTGGCACCCCGGTGCGAGTCCAGGAGGAAAAAGGTCCCAAGAAAACCACTTCCCCTGAGGCCGAGGTCAAAGACAAGAAGATATTACCAAAGGAAATAGGGTCTGAAGGTGGCCTCAACACAAGAGAGTCTGACAAATAGGAAGAAAAAACAGGACCAAGTGGCGAAACTCCACAAAAGAAAAATGATTGTTCTACGACCGATGAGAAAGTAAGTGATGAGTCTGTATCTGATGCCTCCATTATGCCCAATATTCAAGTCCCAGATGAACGACAAGTAGAGGCCGGATCTACAAAATAGAGAAAAGAAATTTGAGATCCCACTCCTAAGAAAATATACATCGGGGGTAGCTTGAGAAACAACCTCACATGGGGAGATCAATAGATACCAGAACTGGTAGACGGAGTAGAAGACATCTATGTGATATCCTATGATCAAAAGAGGAAGGCCATCACTCAAAGGACTGCGAAAAGGTGAAGGATCACTTTGGATCAATCCATCATGGTTAACATAGAAGAAAACTTAATCAACACTACAGACGCTCGTATGTCCGAATTGATTGTTGTAGGAAAACACCTCTCGAATGTTGCTCAGGATAGAGCTAGGAGAGATGAAAAGGAAATAGTTGACACCCGGGAAGATCTCGAACACCTTCACCATCTTGTGAAATACTATAAAGGAGCTACATAGACCATTGTGTATATGAAGTATGAGTTCAATGGAGTTTATAACGAGTTCAAGAAGGAAAGGAACCTATTAACTGAGAACATAGTCAAGTTCCAGGAGGATACTCTCATGGCACCCGTGACATGCAAACTAATGGAAAGGTGGCATGAAAAGGAACAACAAGTGGTATAAAGACTCGAATACATTGAGGTAGTTCAGCAGGGTCAAGAAAAGGAAAATCATGGCACTTGGCTGGTTGGAAAACGTAGTCTCGACTACATGAAGAAATTTGTTGAATACTGGGCGAAGATGACCCGGGACCCACACCGATAAATCCAAAAGCAATGTGCCAAGTGCCATAAACACTGGGGTAAAATTATTAAAGTAATGAAAGATTTCGGTCTCCCCAAATTCGACGCCCCCGATGAATTCACTAACCTAAGTGATGTGTTCAAGATGCACTCCATACAAGACTCACTTTGGGCCAAAGAGTGCGCAAAGGTCACCGATACAAAGCCAGGGAAAGTGCAACAATTCACAGGACACCCGATCAAAGCTTGAGCCATGCTACAACAATTGAACTCCAATTTGATAAAGTACCAAATGCATGCAGTGGATATCAGAGGAGTATATGTTGCCCCTATGAAATAACAAAGGCTCCCATGGGCTCAAACCTATGAATATCTGTTTATCAACTGGTCTGAATATGAAAGAAGTCATCCTTTTCAAGAGACATCTCGGGTGGACTGTTGAAAGAAACTGCTGAATGATCACGCCACATGGCAATTTTTGTTTGGCCTGAATTGTATTTAGCCGTTAATTACAGTTGAATTTTATTCTATAAATAAAGGCATAAACCGATTAGTCAAGGGTCGATGGTTTTTGTAAGAACTATTTCTTTTTGGGTTGTTGATAATTATTTTGAGATTGCTATGAATTAAGAAGTCCTTCTGGACCAAAGACAAGCTTTTTTCATCAGATGTGTGTGATTGGAGTTGGAGAAGAATTACTTGCTATCTTGTTCCAAGAATGATGCAGTAAATGAGTAAGAACAATCAATTTTGTTGTCAAGTTATCTGGTGCAATGTTTTGATGTTCTTTGCTTTAATGATGAAGATAAATCTTTGTGCTGTTATGTGATGAATGTTATGGTAGATGAATTATTTTTCTTGCCATGATCTTGGTTACATATGTGTTTTTATTTCTGTTAGTTAGATTCTCGGGAAGTAATTGTATGCTCATTTGGTTAATGTATTATTACTAGGCCCTTTGGTATAGAATTATTTTCTTCATGTTTGAACAACGGGTTATCCCAAGCTCAACCCCTTCCCAGTAGTTGAAACTCAATCCTGTTGCTTGTCAAGTTGGCTTATGCCGGCTTGCATCTCTCAAACTGGTCCCACTCAAGAGAAAAATGTAGAAAAGAATTATCCTACCTGAAGGGAGAACCTTCACAATAAAACACAAATCTCATCGATAAATTGGTTGGATCGCAAGTTCTGGAGAACCATTCCATCTCAAATGCTGCAGAGTCTAATTGGGCCTCGGTGGAGGGTTTGGTTCCTGTTGTTGAATCAATGGATTTAAGACCCATCAACACACCCATTTGCAGCTTCCTCCACACCCTGCTCATTGACCTACCAGAAGTATGGTACATGAGGGAATGGAAACACAATCAACATAAGGAAAGGACACAATAAATACATTTCCATATGAAGATGATGATATCCCACTCATGGGTTTTATGAGAAAAAACAAAAAACAAAAAAAATCGATTGTATAAATTTATGAATTGTATTTTGATGACTATCATTTTTAATATGAATGAATGTTTATATGACTTGCCTCCTTATGCATGAATGCTTATATGTTTATATGTTTTGATGACTTGCCTACTTATGCATGAATGTTTATATGTTTTCTATGTAAAATAAATCATTTATTGGGTATGGGGAATTGAGAGTGATGTGAGGTGGGGGGAGGGGCCATATGAACTTCCACCTTCATGTGGTTGGCCCTATTCAATGGAGAATAACCTATTCTCGGAACAAAGACAAGCTCATTAAGGTATTCCACTTTAGTATTTCTAGAGTATTTTAGATGTTTAAATGCATGTTTATTTGCTTATATATTATTTACTCATATAAAAATTTTGTCTTTGATGATTTCTATAGTTATTGGTGATGGAAATGCAACTCGTGGACAACTCTTATCAAGTTGTATGGGCTAATCGACCTGGCAAAAGGATATCGATAAGGTAAGGGTTTTGACGTGTTTTTAATAGTCTAGTTAGCCCATTGGTTTTATTCTATTAGTAATTGATAATTGAGTTCCTATTTTATAGTTGTATGTGCAAAAGAGGGACATAGGACAAAAATAAAAAATAAGAGAGAGCATATTTGTTGGATCTTTCCTCGATTAAGTTTTTTTTCCAATTAAATTATGCACATTGTTTTTTTTATTGTTGAGTTAAATAATTTTCCATGTGTTTTCCTCTTATTTATGCACATAATAATCAATAACAAATGGAGTGAATGAGAATTGGTTCACACACTAACACTAGAAATAAAAATAGCATCATCATCATCATTTTTCTCCATAGTTCGATGGGAATTATAGGAATTAAAACCCACACTTTGTTGAATAAAAATGGGATCACTTCTTGAATCATAAATTGGTCTCCATATTTTAACATAGTCTCAAAAGACCCCATAACTAGTTTTGACTTAGGATAATCCATCTATCATTATCACTTCTAACCCTATGACAAAATATGTAATTTAGGAATGTACCCTAATAACTGCTTCCATCCCTCTTCCAACCAGCTTCTCAACAAATTCCCTTTCACCTCTTTACCCTTAAAACGACAAGTTAACACTCTCCATTAACCCTTCCACTCCATGCATTTCAATGTCTTTTCCCACAACTATTTTAACTTAGATATTCCTTTTCCTAATGAACTTTTGTTTTATTTTTCTCTTAACAAGATTATTTCTGCCACTCTCCACAACACCTCATATAACCCTAGCTTCCCCACTATCATCTAATATTTGGACTAATCCTAGATCACTGCCATGAAAATAAGAAGTGTAGACGCTAGATTGGTTACACAATGAATAAGGAACTCTTGAAATTTTCTTCAGATGAGACCCAATACCCATGTCACTATCAACCTTAACACTTTTTCCAACTTCTTTCAATGAATCTTCCATTTGACCCCAAATAAATAAATGCACTTTTAAAGGGATGTTAGTTTCCCCCTACATATTTTGTCCATTTAGGTCCACGTGTACCTCCTTCCCATGGTAACAAAGAGCTAATAAATTAGGGCTAAGTATAGTACAGGCCTAAGTTAAATTCTCCTTGAAATCTTGCACACTCAACACTTCTAAGAGCTCCCCCCCTTGTCTCCTTTATATTGAAAAAGCCAAAGGTGAGTGGATAAAAGAATGCACTCTTCCAAGTTAGTGAGAAGCACCTCGTATCCTAGGATTTATCAATAATAAGTTTGTGACATTGTAGGTTATACTCTAGCACCACCCACAATCTGAAAGAATACTAGAATGAATTTGTTATAATAGTTCTATCCTTAGGTATTACTTATTATAGTTTACTACATCACAAGAATCAATTCCATCTTAATATAAGACTTAAATTGTAAGTGGATATTTCCAAGAATTATTTCTACCAATTCCCATCCAGGATAATCCAAATGATCACTTCAATGTGGGCTGAAATATCACTATGTCCTTAGCCACAAAAAGAGACCTGGATTATAATCACAAGGAGAATAATTTTATATGCATACCACTTGGTTACATGTATCCATGTCCTCTCTCAATTAACATATTCTAAACTAAATAAATTTTATTTTATTTCAAATGCAATTAAATGGTACCAAGGGATGAATACATATAAGACAATCAATCCAAATTAAAAGCTTAATTTTGCTAAAAATATCTCAAAATATAAACATTTTCAAGATATAAATCAGTATACATCATTATCAAATATGGAAAACAAGATTAAGCATTCATGCATGAGTGGTAAATTTAATAGATTACTAGAGATGGGAAGGGTGTGGAGTTTACTAAGGAGCTTTATGTCCATAGTTTGGACTTTGTTTTAATCACCATGGGTGCCCATGCTTTCTGTCAACCTCTTTTCCCGTTGTGGAATTTCTTACTTTTACTCTATTTTGTGTTCCATATGAGTGGTGGAACTCTCTTGGTTGACAATCTTATCGTGTTGCTTCTTGAGGAAAAATATTAGCCTTTGAATACCCATTTATGTTTGTTTTTATATGTGCCTCTTTTGGTTGGTCCCTTGGGCTTGACTTCAATCCAAATTCTCTTCTCAAATTGTTTTACTTCCTAGTCTTGTTTGTAGTTGGGAAATTGTGTCTTTTCATAGAGTGGAAGAACTTCCTCCCTCGAGGAAGGTTGTGCCTCCCCAAAATAAGGATTTTGTTGTGAAGTTGTTTAGTGGATCCCCCACCCCAAAAATGGTAGTTACCTTATCTCTTCCAATTTATGGGCTCATGGGTGAGTCACACCAAGGAATGAGTTTCTCCTTCAAAGAGAAGTTTTTCAAATCGAGACCCTCCACCCATTCCTTCAACATCAAAAACTATACATCAATGTCCATCTTACATATCAATCCTTGCTAGATAAAGAAGGATGGAGACCACCTCTTTCCAATAACTAATTTTATATTTAACAATGTTGGGTAAAATTTGTC
The DNA here is from genome assembly GCA_000966675.3 of Picea glauca. Taxonomy (NCBI): domain Eukaryota; kingdom Viridiplantae; phylum Streptophyta; class Pinopsida; order Pinales; family Pinaceae; genus Picea; species Picea glauca. The sequence continues at coordinate 1,042,855 of JZKD02S0243703.1, read as the reverse complement.
GAGCTCCAAGTGTGTATTTATAAGGTTTGAGGTTCCTTCTTGAAATATATCGTGGTGATACCCCATGCACCAAGGGGTTTGTATCTTGTAATTTAAGTATTATTCAAACAAATAATATGCCCCTTGTTATGGGTCTTGGTTCTATGGATAGGTTGGCATTTTTACGAAGCCATGGAATCTAGGCTTCAACCTATATTAAAAATATTTCTTACATTCCTATTTGGTTGTGGATGCATGGCTTACCTCTAAAATATTGAAATTATAATTCCCTTGTTTCCATAGGAAATGTTTGGGGAAGTATCTTGCTTTAGTAGTTGAGAAAGTTAACGTTTTCATGTCTATACATTTTTTAATCAAAATTGAGGCATATATGGGGAAGGGTTTATTTGAATCATAACTAATGTACCAACCATCATTGGACATGAGCATTGAACTATGAATTCATTGTTTTTTTTTGTAGGCCTTATTTTAAATATGGTGGCACCACTTGATTGCCTACAATGAATGTTAATGCTTCAGTTGCCTCTTGAATAAAGAAACATAGAAATCAAAAGTATGCCTAATATATCCCTTAAAACCATTGGGTGGACCATACTTAGGAAATACTTCTAATGCAAATTCCAAGTTTAGATAAGAGATTAACCATGTCCCCCCTTTCAAGGGGGAAGGATGTTGTGTTTAGGGATTCAAAATCTATAACATGAGGATTGGATCACGTGGGGAATCTTCATCCTAAGGGATTGAGATGAACAATTCTTCCAAATGGATTGTGAATAACTAAGGAATGGACTAAGTAGGATATAGGGATTATGGGAAATATAAGAAATTGAGATGGACCAAGTCTTACTAGTGTTTAGTCTCTTTCTTTAACGTTGATACCATCGTTTGACTTATCTATCTTTCAGGAATTACTAGAGCACTAGTATTGTAACCATTTTTGCTACATTTCATGCAAAATATGGTATTGTTATTATTGAGAAATATGGAACATGGAATGAAAACAAGCATTCATATTAAATCATTAACCTCAAAATCCAATCTTCAATATTTATTAGCATAAGAATATAAGAGAGATCAAATTTGTGGTTAGACAATGTACATGATTATTGGTCATCGGATGTTATGCAACATTTCATATGAGTGTCATAGCATATGTGAGAGGATGAATTGGATTAAGTATATATGGCATCTAATGAATATGTTAATATTGCTAAAAGGCCTAAGTTTAATGTCAGATAGAAAGTAAGGAAGGAAGGAATGGATTAGGTTTATGGAGATGAATCAAGGAATTTGATTCCATTACCAAGAGACCTAAAATGAAGGTAATGCAAGTGTGTATATATCAACATAATAAGTTTAAGATACCAAGACTCATTCACTATCTCTTTGTCTCATTTGATGATGGGTGAAGTGTTCACCCAAAATGGTGGTCGACATGCATTTTTTTTTAAACCTAAAGTCCTTGTCACTATAGCGATGAAAACGCATGGCAGATATAACATTCTTGTTGCAAAAAATGCTCATCATAAGTGTTTTTCCATGGATAATTTTCACTATATAGATGGATGTGTGTCGCTATATAGACGGATGTTTGTTTCTATATAGACGAATGTCTGTAAAAAAAAATAAAAAATTATTGCAACAAATGCTTATCATTTGTGTTTTTCCACATACTTATGTTTCTATGTAGAAGGATGTTTGTCACTATATATATATATGTGTGTGTATCTATATAGACAAATGTTTGTCACTATATAGACAATTTTTTGTAAAAACATAAAAATAAAAATTATTGCAACAAGTGCTTATCATTTGTGTTTTTCCATGTACTTACGTCGCTATATAGATGGTTGTTTGTTGCTATATAAATGGATGTTTGTAAAAATATAAAAATAAAATTATTCAAGAACACAAACGAATGGCACGTGGCAACCATTTTTTGTGGATATTGCCATGATGAGTTCTTCTTTGTCGATATAGCGATGGGAAAAGATCCACAAAAAACAAAAACCAATTTTGTGGCAAGTGCAACGAATATGTGTTGCAATAGCAACGAAAAAGCATGGCAAATTTGGTCATATTTAGTATTGAGATAAAAAATAACCACTTCCTGTAGAAACCAAAATTCCACCTGCAACTACAAAATCACCACTTCTTGCAGCAACCAAACTGCCCCCTGCAACTATAGAATTGCCACTTCCTGCAACAACCAAAATACCACCTACAACTACAAAATCATCGTCCTTCTTAGCACAAGTTTTTACTCACTTATGTTAAGTCCATTATGTCACCTTGATATTTTTCACAATCTCTCCTCTCCTTATATAAGAGTCTAATGAGTGATTCTAGGAACCCCTTCTAAACTCAATAAGTAATTAGAATATTTTGTTCCTCTTTGTGGGTGTGAAACCCCAACACAAACCCACAAATCCCATAAAGTTTCCCATGAGTCCCTAGCCTCATTTCAAGGGTGTTTTCACTTAAAATAAAGATTGATCTAGTGCCAAATTCCAATGAATATTCCCACATTCATGAAACCATGGACCCTTATGGGAATACCTCTCGAAGCGACAAAAGATTCAACATAAGAAGGGTGTTTTTAAGAAAATAAAATAGAAATCAGTATGACCCACCAACCTAAGAAAGGCTAGGGGGTCAGGTGTGTTACACATGGTATGCCCACTTCCAATGGGAATAATGGCTTCCCCTTATCGAATGTTGGTACCAAACCACTTATCATGGATCTACCAAAATTACACCATATGAATTTTTTTATGGAAAAAACCCCTTATTGATGGCATCTTATGTACCAAGAACCTCCAAGGTTCATGCAGTAGATAGAACACTTCAAACTATAAAATCCATTATCCATATCCTCGAGGACAACTTAGTTATGGAGAAAAAATGAATGAAACAAAAAGTTGATCAACATTGATATAAACATTTTTTTAGCAAAGGGGATCAAGTGTTTCTTTGCCTACAACCTTATAACTAACATCAATCAAAGATAAAGTTC
>JZKD02S0243703.1:1017021-1038381 GCA_000966675.3 Picea glauca | reverse complement strand
GTTGAGCAGAGGGGATCCCTTGTCCCACTTAATGTATCGCTGGGCGGAGGAGATCCCTTGTCCCACAAACAAGAAGGTCTCATACACCAATTTGGTACCATGACCTTAATTATTATTATTATTATTATAATAATATGGTAAAATAAAAATGAACTAATATTTGATGCAAATCAAGTAAAAAGCATAGTAAAAAAGTGTCAATGAATTAAACAATAAATCAACAATAACTGGAAAACATGTTTATATCATTTATTTTCATTCTCTATTTAATTATAAAATGGAGTAAAATATGTATGATTGTAAAATATTACTAACTATAAAATGGAATAAAATAAGTATAACAAAATATTTTGAGAGGGATTAAAAATAAATGAAATAAAAAAAAAAACACATGTAAGTGATCTATTTCATTACTATAAAATATATAATCTATTTTTATTTTCATTTTCATTTTTTAATATGGATATGGTAAAAAAACATTGGAAAATATTATACTTATAATAAAACAATTTGTTTAAGGTTATTGAAATTGTTAACTATAAAATATTGAAAAGTGTAAAAAATGTGTGCTTCTTCTTAAAAGATCACAAGTTCAAATCTAGAAAGGGGTAGGGTATGTATATCTTTGTAGATTTTACTACTCAAATTGAAAGATCTCATATACCAATTTAGTTTCTAACTTGTTGTGACCTTAAAAATAAATTATTATTATTATAAAAAAAATGATATATTAGAAAGTATAAAAAAAATGATAAGATTAAAATAACTCACAATATTATACATATTAATATTAATGCACATATTAACTTTAACTTTAATATGCACTCAAAAATATAATAAGCAAAAATTAGATGTTAAAATAGTTTATTTTATTATAAATTGTATACAAATTACACATGGATAGCGTGGAGAGGCATTATTATGGAGAACCATGATTATGAGGACAATGTGAGTAATTTATTTTTTGTTCTTATACCCTTCGTCACATCATGTGTCCATTTGAACCGGTTCAGTTCTTCTGGACGATTTGATCAATCCTTGCTTGATAGTGAATAATGCACAGATTATGTTGAAGGTTGTGGAAAATTCCGTGCCAAGAGGATATCAAGATGATGATGAGCATGCTTCCCTTTATGACTACTAGTGACTTGTTTGGCCTTGTATTGGCCTTCATTATTATTGTTGAGTATGGGGATAAGTTGTTAAACATGGGTAAGGATATGTTTTGAGTTGTTATTATTTTTCTTTTTGAAAGAGTTTTGAAGGATTTAGATCTTTGTTTATGGTTGTGTGTGGTTTCTTAGTCAGGTCATGTCAGAACTTTTACAAGTCGTAAAATGAGGGTGTTCCTTGCAGTGAAGAATGTAGCAGGTCATTATATAGCTTTGTCTTCTCCGCTACTAAAGAAGCCATGAAGAGGAGGTGAAGCTAATTGGGGCCTTATCAGGAGGATGATGATGTGGATAAGAAAATAGGGAAATAATCCTAGATTTTGGTTGCTCCAAAAATAGGGACATTAAATTCCATCGCATTGTCGAGTTTTTTTGGCATGCAAAAACCATAGTGGCCCGGGGGATGTTTCCTAAGGAGAAAGATTACATGAAATTTGGGAAAAGATTGAACGCTCTTGAGAGCTAGAACAAGTTGTTGTTAACCACGATATCCTAGCTAGTAAAACACAATGGAGGCTCTCTACAATTAGTTGGGGACAATGGGCTTCCTTCAAGATCTTTTCCATCTCCTTCGGCTGTTGGAATAGACGCGAGCATGTCCAAGGATTTGCCCCATTTTCAATCTTTGAATGACTCATCATATTTTCCTTTCCTTTTCTAGTTTAATTTTGTTAGTTTCTGGATATTATCATGCTTCTCTAGACTTAGTTTGTTATGTATTTTCTTTATAGATGGTCTCTTGGGTTATTGATGGATATTTGGGTTGAATGTTGGTTATGGCTGCAATTATATACATTCTCTTAATACTCTTATATATATATATATATGTTTTTTATTATTATAATATTATAGTTTTAATTTGTAAAAAGAAATTGTTCATTTCAATAAATTAGTTTAAATCTATTTAACTATGAATATATCAAGCGTCCAAAGGGATAAAATCTCTAGAGGTGCAAACCTTTAACCTTTCCTTAAGTTTTGCACTCTAAAAAAGGTTTGCACCTCCATAGATTTGAATCATCTTGACACTTAATAGATTCAAGAGTTAAATGGATCTAGGTTGGTTGTTATTCATTCAAAGTGTGTGTGTATATCTATTTTTAAGGTCATGACCAAGCCAAACACTAAATTCGCGTACGAGACCCCCTTGTTTATGGGACAAGGGACTCCATCACTAATTTAACTATATATATATATATATATATATATATATATATAATGGAGCTACATAAATTTTATTATTATTATTAATTTTGTATGAACATCTCTCCATAGTGAAATGTAGAGAGCCTCTAGATACGTTTTAACTTTAGAGTGAATAAGAGAGAATCAAACATATTTTTATGGAAATAGTTAAAACAAATAAAAATACCAACAATTCTACATATGTAAATGAGCTTAAATGAAATGAATTTTAAGAGAATCTCCATTTGTAGGAGTTGTTACTCTCTCCTTTCTTACTTATAACAAACTGTGGAGAGGATCCCATTGCTGGGATTTTTCTCATTCGAAGCTCTCATATGATCTTCTCTCTAGTTTATGGGTTAGATGTATCCATTATCTTTTTCAAGTGGTGTCTCCTCCAAGGTCGTCTTTATGGGATTTTAGCAGGTGAATGGGATGATTAGATCACAACTCTCAATCGGTCCGGTGTTTATCCTACAAACAATCTTCATGGAATTTTAGTAGGTGAATGGGATGATTACATCACAACTCTCAATCGGTCCGGTGTTTATCTTACAAACAGTCTGGATGTGTTATGTTGGTCTTGGAACATGAGTTCGGGGAAGGTTACTACTAAGGATTCCTATGCGGCATTATCTTTTCATTCTTGGAGGTGTTCAGTGAAGTGGTGGCATAGGGTTCTTTGGGATTGGAATATTCCAATCAAAATTAAATTTCTCTGATAGCCCCTTTTGGAAAATAAGGTGTTAACTTGAGACAATTTGCCGAAGAAGGGAGGCGTAGGTCCTAGTATATGTATTCTTTGTCTTCAGGGAGGCGAATCTATCTACTATTTAATGGTACAATGCCCATTTGTTCAGTTGGTTTGTAAAGAGGTGTTATCACACCTTAAGTTTAGGTTTTATTGGAATTTGCAGCACCTGGATAGTTGTTCCAGAGTTTGGATGCATCTTTTTTCTTATTTTAAAGTACTGTCATGTTTTATTTGTTGGCAAATGTGGTTACACAGGAACACAATGATTTTTGAGGGAGTGAAAGTCTCTATTAGGGTTGTATGTTTTCGGGTGTTGGATTTGCTTGAAGACTTTCAGGTTGTTAAGGGCTCTAAAGTGAGACAAATCAATCCTCTTAGTTTTTTTTATGAGAAGAACTGTTGGGATTATGGGCTAGTTTATTGATGGAGATCGGATTAAATATTTATCATTTACAGGTCATAGGAGATTCAAAGACTAAATTATAGAATGGTTGAATCATCGAAGAGAGATTTAGGTGACAGGTTTGCTCTGTTGGAAGAAACAAATTCGTCATTTAATTTCGGAATTTTCATTTATCATGTTCAGCCATATCTATAGAGAATTTAATCAGGAAACCGATATGGAAGAATTTTCTACACTCAAATAGTGGAAGGTGCCTCGAGTCCAAAGGCACTTATACATTTTCTAATTTTGTTTGTATTTTTTTTATTATTGTGTGAGTAGTTGTTGTTTATGTTTTTGGATTTGAAAGGTATTCAGTTTTTTTAGGTTTTTCTTGAAAGATGAGAGTCTAGTTTTGAGAAGCTACTGAATTCATCTTGTTTTTATGTATTGAAAGACATTTTTTATATTTATATTATTCTAATATGGAGGGCTTTTTTGATGGTGAAAAAAAAAAAAACTGTTTTGTTTTGTTTTGATAGAGATGAATAAAATTGCTGAATAAATTGAATGGGAGAGAATCTCAATTTTGGATGAGCTTAAAGATATTTTTAAATAAGGCTATAAACTCCAACTATTCAAAGGAATAATGTTTACTAATCAATTATCCATTGGGGGTGAAATATAACTGTAATTGCATTCTAAATTTAATCATAATGACTCCACTTTCCATCCAACGGATTGCCCAACGAAGTGTTGTTCACAATATGGGGAGAGGAGGAACGAACTTTATTACATACTAGCACAGCCGTAAACTCATTGTTGGTGAAAGTTTAAAGATTTTGGCAAAGGCGGATTTATATCTCTCTAATTTTTCTACTCTGTAACAAAATTTTAATCTTTGTTAATCACTCTCAAAAGTGATAATTAACCACCATAATACATTTTAAATATAATTAAATAAAAGTAAAATAATAAACATGTAAACTGACCTTTATATTAGTGAGGAAGTTAATGATTGAAATCACAACCATTGATTAATTGTAACGACTAAAAATATTCCACTCAAAATATAGCAAGATACTTGCTCAATAAACCCAAATCACATTTTCTAAAAACAAATTATTCATTAGTCATGGATATCAAACCCTAGCCATATTTTCCACAGACAGATTATCCATTAGTCATGCCTTATTATTCTTAGAAGATTTCCTATATTAAGTCAAGTATCAGTAATAATTACTAAGCCACAGTGATAAAAATCACTGATATAAATAGAATAGACATAGCAGAGAAACAATGACTAATGAGCATGGACTTACCGGTGATTTAGACAACCTATAAAAGTATCGCCCATTATGAATTCAATATCCATATTTATGTTTTTCCTCTGGTTTTTTCCAAAACCTGAAACTGCCAACGTTATGTGGGCATTGACTCCAATAAGGGTTTTTATTTTGTTAATTAATTAGTTGTCACATTGGCCGCGGACAACGTCAATGGTCGGCCTGATAATCCGTTTCAAGGACAGTATGTGGTCCAACGCAATATGTTACAAGCAATCAAAGCCAATTCAATCTAATCATTAATAATTTTATACGGTAGATTTTGTAGTTGTCATATAATGGGCGTAGATTTTGTGGTTGTCATATAATGGGCGACAGTATGGACTGTATGGTTGACTTGTTACCACAGCTTGTCTTGTAACACAATATGTCCAGTCCAATTATTTATCAGGTGACTTGGGCAGTGTCGCCGTCGAAGGATTACTGTGCATTAACAACTTTTGGATGACTTTTCGGTCGATTTTTTTTCTCTCTTGTTCATTGTTACGTCGAAAGGCGTACACCTATTTACAATGAGCACATTTAATAGGTTATTAGTTTTTAATACGTTTTTTATGGACCAGATTAAATATGTCTATAATATTTTTAGTCGTTACAATAAATGAATGGCTTTGATTTCATCCATTAACTTCCGAGCTGTTATAAAGACATCTGTTTATATGTTTACTTTTTTATATTTACCTAATCATGTTTAAAAATTATTGTTCACTAATTTATTGCCACGTGTACCTGATTAAAACATATTAAGGTATTCACATAGAGTGGTAAGATTTTGGCGTTTCATGTTTCTGCTGGCTTGCTGAACTTTGAAAATAAGTTTTCTTCTATTTCTTCAAGAGTAGGAGTGCCACTCAAATTTATATCAGAGGTTTTATATTGCTTTTTTCCATCAATATATATGTTTTTGAAAAATCTTGAATATACTATTTAATCAATAATATTTTTAATAAAAAATAATATAATTTACTAATATGATAAATAAATCAAATCATTTAAGTTAATCTCTTTATATAATGATTTTATTTTATTTTAAAATGTTGATTTTATATAAAGAAAAACATTTTCTATTGAAAATTTATGCAAAATCTTCATGCAAAAATTATTCTTTAAAATCTTCCCTCAAAAATTCTTCCTTATCTTAAATTGTATAAGTGTGCTAGTGTGTTCATATATATGGCACACAATCTCTAATCAATACATCTAGAATTTATACACACAATGTATTTATAGGTAAGAAGCAAGACATAGGTTTAAACATTTTGTTATAAAATATAAATTTTATTTAAAAAATAAAATAACAAATTAATCAATCTGTTTAATAGCTCTAATATGCATTAGTGTTCCCTAAGAAATGATGCATCGGTGTACCAATCTATGATGTTTCAAAACACTAATAATGCAACAAGAACATTAGAGTGTACTAATGCATCTTACTATTCGACATATTACATTTCCTTTAGTCCGTACATGCATCCGTGTTCACTATCCTTATACGACCACCACATTATTGGTTTTACAGTGTTGATAGATTCTTTGAGCCCTCCCTTTCACCAATAGATTTGGTTTGTTTTCAAATGGTCAAAATGGTATTATATTTTGATGTTCTTTTGTATGAAAAGACCATGCATTATTGAAAGGAAAAAGTCTTGGTATAAGAGTGAAATCATGAAGATGAGTGTTTATTTTGTTTGTTTTATGAGAAAAAAAAAACCTCTTTTTTCATAAGTTCTTCAATTTTCGGTATACAAAAGTATTTTTTTTATTTAGAATTTCACTTTATAGTAAAAACAAAACTTGTGAAGAATTTTGTTAGCTTTCTACTGAGTATTTTTCAATTTTTTTTTATTGAGATTTGAAATGTCAATCTGACAATTGTTTAACAGTATGTTCCTTAAATATGAAAGGAATGATAATGAGTTATTTTTTCCCCCAACAATGTATCTATTATTAAACTTTTGTTTTTAACAAAAGAAATATACTGCAACAATCTACACATACTCTATTTTATTATGACTATAATTTTGAATCTAACGGATGAATATTATAATTTCTAGAATTTTTTGAAGTTGACCAAGTTGAAAAAGTTGCATATTTTAAACACATGTTCCCCCCCACTTTGTATCTATCTTAATTTTTACTTAAAAGTAAAATCTAAAAATTACCTTTTGAAAAGAACAGTTTAAGGATTCTGAATATATTTTTTTCTAAATTTTTCACTGTGTATTATTAGAGATATAGATATTTCATTTCACTAAATCATAATGTCAGTGGGAAATATTATGCACTGATTTTTTTAAAAATATAAATAAAATTAAATAAAAATAATGAAAATGAAAACAAAAAGTAGATTCAATTTTGCAAATGTTGGTATCATTTTCGAAACTAAATTATGAGTATTTGCAAGAGTCTGCAGCCTCCAAAGTTCAAGTAAGGTAGAAGGAATTCTCAAGTTCCTGCAAACAGTCCCATTTGCTAGGTTTCAACCAAAGAAAGTTTTTTTCAACCGAAACATGTAATTCTAATGAAATTCATTAAAAGTAAACAGTTTCCTATCTTTTTGGCTGAAAGATTGGTGAGAGAATTCCGTCGGCCGGAAACAATGAAGAGACACGTCGTATCATTTCACTTCACACCAAATCTTATAAATACGCTTTCGGTCGAACACATTTAACACAATTCACTCACTTCTTTCATGGTTTTCTAGAGCACCTATATAAAGTTTCGAATCATCTTTTTTCGTTTTTGTTGAACGAGGTAATTGATGTTTTGAATGTCAAAACAATAAAAAAAAAATTAAGTTCAAGTTTTTATTGGAATAACAATTTATATATTGAAAACTAAATGTTGAACATTTTTTCAAGGTGAAGCCTTTGTTGAACATAAAATTATTGATATTATTTTTTAATAATTTTTGTGACAATGAAGTTTTTCTGAGACTATTCTGAAATGCTGATTTTTTTAAATTTTTTTACAGATAACTATACTCATGGGAAACAAAAGTTTGCACAAGAGAAAATTTGATCACACTCGAGATGACACTCACCATAACGAACAAAGGAAAGAGCATTATTGGAGAAATAAACGAGAACGTGAAAATATTGAAGAAAGAAATGATGATGATGTAAATAGATATTTTCAACAAGAAGTCCAACCCGGTATGCATGCACATATTGTCTCTATTAAAAGTATATAATTCAAATTTAAAATATTGTTTAATATAATTGATTGTAATTACGATTTGATGTTTTTCAAAAAACATAAATAGATTTGTCTCATTATGTCGATGAAGACGTTGAAACCAAAATTGAAGCAGAAGACGAATCACCTATAGGAATGTAGATAATACAAGATGAACACTTGTATATAGTTTAATGAGTTTATGTTCGAGTTTTGTTTTTTAATATAACTTTAAATTGAAATATGGAAGAGAATCTATCAACATTGATGATGAAATATTAGAAAATGTTGATGCTGACAAATTTGGGAAGAAAGAAGCTAAGCATTATATAAGATATTGAACTAAGAATATGTATAATACTTTTTTCAAAGATGAATCAATAACAGTACAAGCTCAACTTTTACTCTGTCTAATAAAGTCAAGAAATTGGAAAGAAGCTACATCATTATTGTGTATTCAAAAGTCGACAAAAGATACAAAGGTGAAACATAATGTTGCTGACAATATAACTAGTGTATTAAAAACTTTTGGAAAATATCGAAAAAAAATATGTCAGTGTTGCACGTAGAGTAATACAAACAATAGTTGTTTCATCTAACAATATAAAAGATCATTTGACACAACATATGGAAAAAACGATGGGAACGTCAAGAAAAACATTGTACAAACATAAAAAAAATTGATTGCAAATAGATGCAAATGATGAACTTGCTTGTTGGACAGTGATTTCCAGAAAACCATACAAAGATAGACTTGCAAAAAATGTTAAAGATTGGCCCGTAATTGGTGGTTGTCAGAATCTCGTGTTTCACCACATACAAGGGATGTGTTGCGATGAAGAATAACATGAAAACAATATGAAGAACATCCAAAACATATATTGCCAATGACACAAATAGAATTGTTCAATAAGTTCAAAGAAGAGCAGAAAGATGTTAAAATTTCCATCAATACATTTGTGCAACAAAAACCATGGTTTGTTAGACCCATCATTGTTCGTGACACTTGTTGTTTTCATTATCATGTGGAATTTGAGTTATATTACGACACTTTTCTTGATTTTGGTAAAACTTTATGGGCAAGTTCACCTCCTCCTTCCACATTCCATGCTTTTATATATGAAATTCTATGTAAAAGAGAAGGTGATGAATTATTTTACCAAAATAAATGTGTTGGTGGAAAGAAATGTGATCATTGTAGAAATCTAAGTTTGTTTCACTAAAAGTATCCTATTGATATGAATGATCAATCATTTTCTAATATAACAGTCAATTGGAAGAGATATGAATATATCAACATCACGGCTCTGCATTCTTCAAATGTTATTTCCAAAAGGATTCATTTGAAAGTAAATAAAATCCGTGTGATAGATTTTTTGAAGATGTTTGAGGAAGAAATTTATAAATACACCAAGCATTCACATAGAGCTCGATGGAAAGACTTACAATTCAAACAATCCCATGAAGTGTTTCCACCAGGGACAATTTTGTCTATAGTTGATTTCGCAGATAATTACACATTCCCTACACAAAAAGAAATACAAAGTGAATATTATCATTCTGATCAAGTCACTATATTTGTCCACATTCTATATAGACATGCTCGATGGAGTCTTGATAACATAGAAAGCACCAACGACAATCAACATGTTATTAAATAATATCACTTTTATATAATTGATGATCGAACACACGACACACATTATGTGCAACATTGTTTTGATAAATTTTATGATTCATTGAAAGAACACGAGATCAGATTCGATCGACATTGGATATGGTCAGATGGATGTGCGAGTCCGTTCAAATATTCACGATCATTCTATTGGTTGTGTCGTCTTCATAAAAAATCAAACATTACACATTGTTGGAATTTTTTTGAGACGGATCATGGAAAAGGAGAGCACGGCGGTACAGGGGCATGTGTAAAACAAGCACTTCAAAGGTATTAGATGAACCCTCATGCCGATCGGTTTGAATCCGATGATTAAGTTGTTGAATGGTGCAAAATGGTGCTAAGCCATGAAAATAATCCGTCAAGAGACGTGTCTATATATACATGTTACACATGTACACATGATATTTTTATTCACGTGTTTAAATTTATACGATCTTCAATCATTTTCTTGAGATATTTCAAGTTAACTAGTTTTTGTCTTGTGCAGGTCTTTTTGGTATGTTGGAATCCAAGATGTAAATAGATCAATACCATATGAAGCCAATACAATACATGGGACATGAAAAATGCATTCAGTTAAAACAAAACACTATCAAAATGTGTTTGCATTTGATAGAATAAATGAGTCTTGTTTTCGTTCAGTTTGCATAGAGGAAACAAAATCCATAAAGACTTGAGAAAACGAAAAATGCAGAATATGTCAAAGCTTGGAGACATACTGAACTTAATATAAAAGGGAAAATTCCACTTGCAAGCTCATAGGATATGGAATCAAATGAAGCTATAGTGTCAGTTGATGGCGATAGAGTTTCTGATCTTGTTAGAGAAGGTAATTTTTATGTTTAATTTTTTTCAAATAACTTGTAGATGTACTTGTGTGATAATCTGACACGAACTATTTGTTGTCCAACATATCGAATTATTTGCAGGAGATGTCTTTTTCGTGGTTGCACATGTAGACAACACTGAAAATGTGAAATATTATTTGATGCGATGCACAAAACAAAATATGAGGTTATTAGAATATTTTGATGATAACGGTTTTATATATGAAAGAGGATCCATCGTATTGAAAGGATATTTTTTTCAAGAAACCCATCAAACTGATACTCATGTTCACTTTCAAGACTACCAGTCACATGTCATAAGTTGTAATATAGTCATTTGGTATGTGCAGCGTACATAAAGTTAATAGAAGTTCAATCAAGAAAAAAAACAAAAGTTAGAAAATGGAAAATGTCCAAAGTCGACCATGAACGAATAATTGAAGATGGCATACCATTATAATTTATTTAAACAAGTGACATGTACATTCCATAATTTTATATTTTTCATTGAAAGTACATATATTTATGAATATCTAGGATTCTAGAATCATTTGCAGTTTAGTTTACTTTCATGGTCCATTCAATTAAAAAAAGTTATATTTTTTATGAATTATAAAGTTTACCAAGCCTTATTTACAATTTCAGGGAAGAACCTATAGATTGTATCTAGGGAACCTAAAATGACCTATACTTTGGATGATTATACTTTAATCCTACAAATTATCTAGATCGTATACACAAATCCTTTAATGCATGTAACCAATTTACTACATATAGTATTTGTGTTCATTATTTGCAATGATGTTTTTTCATATGAAGAGGATAACTTCATATCAAAACTAGGACTCATTTCCATGTCATTATAAGGGACTATTGATGGCTTAGAAAAACTTTAAAGACATCTTAAAAATTATGATTAACATCCTAATTAAAGAATTCAAGGTAATACATATGATTAACATCCTAATTAAAAATTATAAATACATCTTAAAAAATATCAATTTTAATTATGAAATTGTGAAATTTGATTCCAAAAGTGTTGATATTATATTAAATTGTTAAATTTGTGCATTTAGATTTCAATATCTTGAAGCAAATTGAAATTATGAGATACTTGAAAAATGTGTATGATGAACCTAACACTACTTATATTCTACACATTAAACATAGTTTTCATTAATTTTGATTGAAAAAAACTTAAGTTGAAAAAGAATTTGATTTTTTGACCTAATAACAAAATAAAATAAAATAACATGTCATCTACTAAGGCTTGGTTTGCTGCATTTAGTTTTTTATTTTTTTAATTGAATTTGGAGTATATTCAAAATTCAAGGTAGTGTATGGTTAACATCCTAATTAAAAATTAATAGCACTAGTGAATACTTCCATTAATGGTAGGTGTTATATTAATGGCACTAGTGAATACTTCCAATGTGCAGAGGATTGATAATTTCCATCCACCATTTTCGATACATAAACAATTTATATCAATATAAATTTTAATGAAAATCGTTTACTTATATTAAAGTATATTTTAATTTTACATATTAAAATAGGTTCTAGATCATGTTTTTATTTCAATTTTTATTTTAAAGTACACATTTTTATTTCACATTTTCTTGAATAAATATATTGAAATCTCGAAAAGAAACCAAAGATGAACATAACCAGTTTAGTGTTGGACTGTCATTTCATTGTGAATTTTCAATAAAGAAACCAAGGATGAACATAACCAATTTAGTTTTGTACTGTCATTTCATTGTGAATTTTCAATTTTGAGTTCATAGTTTTTACTAAATTTTGGATTGATAGGAGTCTACACCCTATCAAAATAAAGGAAGGGCCTAGATTGATGCAATGATCAATATGCTTAAATTTACAATTTGCATTGTTAAAGTCAATTGATTATCACTTGAATGCAATGGAATAAAATCCATATCACCCAATGAAAACCGACTTTTACCTCGGTAGTCTAATACTAATTTTTCATCACCATGGACTCATACTTTCTTTTTATGTTTTCAGTCTCATAAGAAGATCTCATATATTTTTAATATACAATATTGTTTTTGTTTTTTTTCATTCTAATATTATTAATAGGAGACAATTGAGAAGTCTGAAACCTAACTTGAGAAACTCTCTAGTCCTCAACCCTCATCTTTGAGTTTCGTTTGGGTTGAGGGGATACAAAGTGGGAAACTATAATTTG
The DNA here is from genome assembly GCA_000966675.3 of Picea glauca. Taxonomy (NCBI): domain Eukaryota; kingdom Viridiplantae; phylum Streptophyta; class Pinopsida; order Pinales; family Pinaceae; genus Picea; species Picea glauca. Next base: position 1,025,651 of record JZKD02S0243703.1, on the reverse strand, counting down.
ATGACTTGTTTGATTATTTTCAACCATATTTCCAAATCAAACAAAATTTAAATTATAAGTTAGAAACTATAATTTGATAACTATCCATATCTCCCATCACTATAGAAACAACTCCACTATATACAAAATCATCTCTACTTCACATAGTACAAATCAAACAAATTTTAAATTATAAGTTAGAAACTGTAATTTGATAACTACCCGATCTCCCATAACTACACAAACAACTCCACTATATACATAATCAGCTCTACTTCACATAGTACAATGATGTTTATAAATAAAATGAAATAAAACATTTTTAATTTCAGCACAGTATCATAAAACATAAATTAACAATTTTATTTTTTGTAAAAAAAGTAGGATTATTATATTAGTAATTGCTTATGTCTATATAGTGCCACATATTAGCCACATGTTCTACCACAAAAGGAAAACTGGAACAGGTGGATTTCAGAAAAATATTAGAGTTTGACGCATCACAACTTAAACAAAACAGTATGAACAAAACAATGATCAGAAACTGGTCTCCATAACAATTGTAATGATCCCAAGCCAAATTTTTTTCTTGGTATCACTAACTACTACTGATTATTGTTGTGCAGGTGTTTATTGAATTATTAAGTGCATACAATATTCATCCAACACATGAAGATCATAACATAATCAATATATAGAAGCACAAACAAGATCTGACCTTTTTACTATGCAAAATCAATACAATAGATGGTCGATCTGGCATAAACATCAGATGGTCGTACAATCAATAGATATGAGATACTACAAAATGATCTACCGATACAAAAGAAGCCTCCAAAGGATGAATAAGTAATGAAGGCCAATACCCAACAGATTTGGATGTCAAACTCTCTAGCTGAAGAGTGCCACGCTCCAAGTGAAGACTGAAACCCTCAAGAATTCGACCCTGATGGCAAGATGCTTCAAATGAGCTCAAACTCGTCTCACTAGTAGATCAGGGTAGTGGGGACTTCCTCCAGGAGTTTCAGGCCCAACGTCCAAGTGTAACCCCTTCAACTAATGAACCTCCTAAGGGAGTTGCACCCTCCTAAAAAGATGAAACCCCAATGCACTCGTCCCTGTAGGAAAACAACTCCAAATGAATTGAAACTCTCCCAGAATGTAGATCGGGCTAATAAGATCATGTGGAAGAAGTTTCAGGACTAGATCAAAAGAAGATCTCTCTAGATCTGAGTTTTTATGAATCACAGGATGCCCCATATGGCTCCAAGATGTCCCAATCTGTAGATAATGATATGAGAATGATAACCCTCCAAAAAAGTACTCAAACTGATGAAGATGCCCCTGCAAACAAAACCCAGGTGTTGGAATGGTCCTAGGCCCTCTGGATAAGCTGGATCGAACCTCCCTCTAGATGATGGTGCGCCCTTGCTGGAATCACAAGAACAATACGACCTGCTACCTTCTGAAGCACTGGATGGAGATAAACTGAAACTAGAATGGTGTGGAGGAGTCTTTCCTCTCTGAGACCAAGTTGTGGAACAAGGTGAGTGGATATTTCACCACTCATTTGCTCACAAGGGTTAGTACAACAAAACCCCCAAACTGAATGCTCAAGAGCAATAGAAAATGCTAATCCAAAACCAGAATGAATAATAGGTGCACCCCAGCCTCTTACTTATACCTTTTTCTTCTAATCCTCTGTTGAGATAAGTTAACTCCCAGGGTTAATCTTCTATTCTTATGTTGAGTTATCTTTTACCTTTAATCCCTTTTCCTTTCTTAAGTCAACTTAAAAATATTACTTTTAGCTTCATTGACTTCCCCCTTCAGTGTAAGACTATGACCTAGTGGGGGTGCCCAGGCCACTGAGTCTCCTCTTCACCTCTCTAAGAGGTGGGGGACATTACAGTCTCCCCTGCTTGAAATTGCTTGTCCTCAAGAAATTCCAAACCTGCTTCTCTTACCACATGTTCCTAATCCTAAGTGGCATCCTAAATGGGTAAATCCGTCCACCTGATTAGGTACTCCTTGATGTTCCAGTTTCTGAGTTTTTTCTCTCGGACTTCTAGCACCGCCTCCGGAATCAGAATGAGTTGTCCCTCCTCATCCATGGGGGGTAATACTTCAATAGGCCTGATGTGTTGACCGAGTGCTTTCTTAAGGCACGAGACATGAAAAATGTTGTGAATTTTTCTACCCTATGGAAGCTCTAGCTCGTAATCCACGACCCCTATCCTCCTGCTGACTTTGTAGGGTCCAAAGAAACGTGGCTGCAGTTTCTCCGATCCACTTCTTTTAATGGAAGCTTGCCTGTATGGTTGCAACCTCAAGTAGAATAAATCGCTAACCTCAAAAGTCCGGTCAACTCTGTGCTTGTTTGCTTGGACCTTCTGCTAGTTTTGTGCCCTCTATAGATGATCCTTCAACTCCCTGATAATGTCTTGGCTCTATTGTATCCAATCCTGTACCATCGGTGCCCTGCTGTCTCTGAATGCAATCTCTACAAATGACAAGGGATCATAGCTATACAAAGCTCTGAATGGAAACATAACAATAGACATATGCTGGGTGGTATTGTAGCAATACTCTCCCAAATGCAACCATCTGACCCAAGCCTTCTGTTGCCCTGCCACATAGTTTCTGAGATAACCTTCCACCCACTTGTTGACTATCTATGTCTGTCTGTCTGTCTGCAGGTGATAGCTGGTGCTAGGGGTCAAGGCCGTACCAACCAACCAGAATAAATCCTGCCAGAAAGTACTCATAAAACTGCTATCCCTATCACTGACAATGGTCTTGGGGAGGCTGTGCAACCTAAAAATCTCCCTGAAAAATAGTTCGGCCACCTGTGCTGCACTGAAGTCAGTAGCTATGGAAAATAAGTGTGCAAACTTCGTTAACCTGTCCACCACTATGAATATGCAGTCCTTTCCTTGCGTCTTTGGCAACCCAGTGAAGAAATCCATGGATATGCTTTCCCATTTGTGCTCCGAAATGGGCAAGGGTTACAAAATTCCTGCTGGGTGTGTGTGCTCGTCCTTGTTTGCCTGACATGTCGCACACTCTTTGACGTGCCTAATCACATCCTCCTTAATCCCTTTCCACGAGAATATTTCTCTCACATGCCTGTATGTATTTCTAATCCCCTGATGTCTTGCCATTGGTGAGTCATGGCGTGCCTGCAATACCTTGGCCTTGAGGGCTGACCCAAAAACCAAGAAGATTCAGTCTTTGTAGTAGATGAGGTCATTAATAACCTTGAAATATTCATCTTGTACCTATCCGTCTAGAAGTTGGCACGCAAACTGATCCCCTACATACTCCATCACTAGTTGGTCTTTCCAATCAACTGTTATCCCTGTTATGGAAAGGATGGATGGTCTCCTGGATAAGGCATCTGCCACCACATTATTCTTTCCCTTGACAAACTCAATGTCAAAATCATAGGCCTGTATTCGACTTACCCATTTCTATTGCCTCTCGTTCAAGTCCTTATATTCCAGTACGTATTTGAGACTGTTATGATCTGACTTGACAATAAACTGAGCACCTACCAAGTATTGCTGGAATTTGGCTAATTCAGGCATGATAGCCAGCATTTCTTTATCATAAATGTTGTAGAGTAGCTCAGGACCCCGAAGTTTCCATCTCTTGTAGGAAAGAGGGTGCCTCTTCTGCATCAGTATGGCCCCTATTCCTTCCCTGGATACATCACACTCCAAGGTAAATGGAAGACTAAAATCTGGAAGGGCTAAAACTGGGCATCTACTCATCACCTTCTTCATCTTGTCCATCAGTTTTTGAGCCTCCTCGTCCCACTTGAATGCCCCCTTCTTAGTCAAATAGGTCAAGGGTGCACATAATTGAGAGAATCCCTTGACAAACTTCTTATAGTATGAAGACATTCCCAGAAATCCTCTCAACTCTGTGAGTGTCTTAGGAGTGGGTCATTCCATGATGGCTTCAATCTTCTCTTGATGCACTTGTACCCCTTTTTCTTTGATAATGTGTCCTAGATAAAGGACCTATGTCATTCCAAACTCACATTTGGACTCCTTAGCATACAGGGACTATTCCTCCATAATTGACAAAATCTGGTCCAAATGCCTAAGATGCTCCTCCCATGTCCGGCTATAAATAAGAAAGTCATCAAAGAATACTAACAGGTGCTTCCTTAGCTTCTTGTTGAATACATGGTTCATACATGACTGGAACATAGAAGGGGCGTTGGTTAACCCAAAGGGAATCACCAAAAACTCATAATGACCATAGTGACATCTAAACGTTGTTTTTGAGATGTCTTCCTCTCTCATCTTGATTTGATGGTAGCTAGAACGAAGGTCAATCTTAGTGAAGTAGATGGCCCCATGCAATTCGTCCAACAGTTCATCAATCCTTGGTATTGGGTACCTATTTTTGATGATCTTTTTATTCAAGGCCCTGTAATCAATGGACATCCTCATAGTGCCATCCTTCTTTTTCACTAACACTACTGAAGAAGCAAAAGGACTATTGCTGGGCTGGATGTGTCTCATGTCCAAAAGTTCCTTGATGGCCTTTTCTATCTCATCTTTGTACTTCTTGGGATGTCTGTATGGTGTGGTGATCACTGGTTTGGCCCCTTCCTCTAGCTCAATAATGTGCTCAAAACCTCTATTCGGTGGAACCCCCAGAGGAATAGGCCCAAACACCTTGTGGTGTTTGTCAAGAATTTACTTAATTTCGGAAGTGTAATGAACCTTGCCCTGTTCATCCACGTGTGTCACAACTCTGCATTCAACTGCATATACTATTTCATCTCTCCGAAAGATGGCTTCCATTCTCTTAGCCATGACTACCTTTGCAGCATTCCCTGTCATGCCCCAAAGCACTACGTTACGTCCACCCTCTTCTGTGAATGACATTTCCATCGTCTTATAGTTGGTGGTGATAGGCCCTAATGTGCTGAGCCATTGAACTCCTAAGATGATGTTGGTATCCGGTAGATCCATGACATAGACGTCCTGTGTCAACTCATTCCTTCCCAAGGTAAGCTTTAGGCCTGGAATATAACTGTCACAAGGCATGGTGCTTCCTCCTGCAACCTCCACTTTGAATCCTTCAAATTCTACTGTGGGTATGTGTCTTCTCTTCAATAATGCTGCATCAATGAAGTTGTGGGAAGCTCCTCCATCAATCATGACCGAGACTCTCTATCCCTGCAAGAATCCCCTCATTCAAAAAGTGTTATACTTGGGCACTCCATGGATAGATGCCAGGGTGGCCATACCATCATGTTTTGTAATTTGTTCTTCTTCTGCTGCCTCAGTGGTTTCTGCCTCCATGTTCTATATCTGTCCAATCTCATCTTATTCTTCATTATCTGAAGTGACCTCAATGTAATGTACCTGTCCACGTCCCATGCACTTGTGGGAAGGATTCCATGGTTTCTTGCATGTGAAGCAAAGTTGCTTCCTTCTTAGTTCTCTCCTGGTGTTATCATCTATTCTGCTACGACCCCTGTCATAACCCTTACGGTCATGTCCTCCCTGGTTTATTGGAGGCTTTTGTTCTCTTCCACCATTGTTAAGAGGAGGTCTGGGTATGAATTTTGGTTTAGTAGGTGGACACAAGTCCCTCGTCTTCCAAATGGCCTCCTGTAGGTTAGTAGGCTTGAAGGCCTTTACCCAACTTTTCAAGGGTTCCATCAACCATTCTGTGAAAAACATCATGAGTCTGGTTGGAGACATATCTTGCACCATCACTGCCAACCTCTGGAATTCATCAATGTATGCTTTAGCCGTACCTATTTGCTTGAGTTGGGTGAGCTCCTGGAAATGTAGCTCAGCATCACCTTGATCAAATATGTCAATGAGCCTCTGAGTGAATTCTGTATAGGATACAATCTGGTTGTGGTCAAGTGTGGTGAGCCCATGATACCACTAGTCACGTGCCTTGCCATCCAAGTACATAGTGGCAAACTTGATGGCCTCCATCTCTCTCATGGGGTTAAGCTGCAGGTAAGTATCCATCTTCTGTACCCACGCTTGTGTTGTCATCTTAGTTGTACCATCAAAGTATGGAACCGCTATCTTCCCTGCCCTTTGTTCAAACACAAAGTTGTCCCTATGGTTCGTCCTAGGATGGTTTCTAAACCTGAGTTGACAATACTGGTCTAGGGACATTTGTCTTTACACTTTCATATCCAAGTTGTAGTATTCCTTGGTGCTCCTGGCTAATTGTTCGACAAGTCTTCAACCTGTTCTTGTTCATGTTTCCCTTGATCATCTGTGAATGTGGGCCTGTATGGTCTAGAGTTAGCTCTGCTACCTGAGTGTCGGCCTAGCTGTTCATTTGTGAACACTAGCATGTATGGCCTATGATTGGCCCTGCTACCCATCTTCCCATGGAATGTGCCACCTCCCAGACTTCCTTCAGATCTTGGTGCTTTCTCTAGGTTATATCTAACTTCCTCATGGGTTCCATCAGAACCCCCAACCTCCTTATTCCCATACATATCAGGATCCTTGCCTCGATGGGTTACCTACATCAGAAGGTCAGTTATCCTAGTTTGGTTCTCGTTCATTTTCTATAGATTCTCATCAAATTTCTTCAAGGTTTCAGAGATTTCGGCCTATCCCCTTTTGTTGGTTTCCTAATACTCGTCCAACTGTTGGACCAATGTGCTTTCTGTGCAGTTCATGTTTTGCTGGAACTTACCAAATTCATCTACTAATAGAGCCAAGCCCTTAGGCTCATGGTCATCCCCTGACCCTTCCATTTCTGCCTCTGTTTCAATGTTGTTTTTCTTCCTTTGACCCATAACAATTCCACTCTACCTCTGCATACGTCGATCTCTCCACAGGCTTGGAGGATCGATGCTCTGATACCACTGTAATGATCCCAAGACAAAATTTTCACTTGGTATCACTAACTACTACTGATTTATTATTGTGCAGGTGTTTATTGAATTATTAAGTGCATACAAGATTTATCAAACACATGAAGATCATAACATAATCAATATATAGAAGCACAAACAAGATCTGACCTTTTTATTATGCAGAATCAATACAATAGATGGCTGATCTAGCATAAACATCAGATGGCCATACAATCAATAGATATGAGCTACTACAAAATGCTCTGTCGATACAAAAGAATCCTCCAAAGGTTGAATAAGTAATGAAGGCCAATACACAGCAGATTTGGATGTCAAACCCTCTAGCTGAAGAGTGCCATGCTTCAAGTGAAGACTGAAACCCTCAAGAATTCGACCCTGATGGCAAGATGCTTCAAATGAGCTCAAACTCATCCCACTAGTATATCAGGGCAGTGGGGACTTCCTCCAGGAGTTTTAGGCCCAACATCCAAGTGTAACCTCTTCAACTGATGAACCTCCTAAGGGAGTTGCACCCTCCTGAAAAGATGAAACCCCAATGCACTCGTCCCTATAGGAAAACAACTCCAAATGACTTGAAACTCTCCCAGAATGTAGATTGGGCTAAGAAGATCCCATGGAAGAAGTTTCAGGACCATATCACAAGCAGATCTCTCTAGATATGAGTTTTTATGAATCATAGGATGCCCCCTATGGCTCCAAGACGTCCCAATATGCAAATAATGATATGAGAATGATAACCCTTTAGAAAAGTACTCAAACTGATGAACATGCCCCTGCAAACAAAACCCAGGTGTTGGAATGGCCCCAGACCCTCTGGATAAGCTGGATCAAACCTCCCTCTAGATGATGGTGTGCCCTTGCTGGAATCACAAGAACAATATGGTCTGCTACCTTCTGAAGCACTGGATGGAGATAAAATGAAACTAGAATGGTGTGGAGGAGTCTTTCATCCCCGAGACCAAGATTTGGAACAAGGTGAGTGGATATTTCACCACCGAGTTTCTCACAAGGGTTTGTACAAAAAAAACCCCAAATTGAATGCTCAAGAGCAATAGCAAATGCTAATCCAAAACTAGAATGAATAATAGGTTCACCCCAACCTCTTACTTATACCTTTTTCTTCTAATCCTCTGTTGAGTTAAGTTAACTCCCAGGATTAATCTTCTATTCTTTTGTTGAGTTATCTTTTACCTTTAATCCCTTTTCCTTTCTTAAGTCAACTTAAAAATATAACTTTTAGCTTCATTGACTTCCCCCCTTCAGTGTAATACTATGACCTAGTGGGGGTGCCCAGGCCACTGAGTCTCCTCTTCACCTCTCTAAGAGGTGGGGGACATTACAACCATCTAGCTTGCGTCATGAGGCATAGATTCTGCCCATCTTTGGAGAGGTGAAAAAATCAGAAGGAGAGAAAACAAAAAAACCTAGAGGTGTTATTCCTTATGCGAGCCCAGGCTGTCATGGTAGTTGTAGGTAGGGAAAAATGTATGGCCGCAAGTTGGGCAACAATTCTGCACTAGAGCATCCTCCAAATCATCGAACAGGATATCCATTCTCTATCCAAGGATGCACTAAATATATAGTTGGTCATCCTTCTTCTACCACATTTCAAAAATTATTTGGAGGTGCTCGCCTGAGAATTAATTTGGGAAGAGACGAGGTGTCCCTGCCTCCATTTATTCACCTATGCTCGTCGAATGGTCCTCCACCTTCCTGCTGGGGGGATTTTCTTCCTCCACAATGCAGTTGCATGTGCCAAACACCT
>JZKD02S0243703.1:946042-981506 GCA_000966675.3 Picea glauca | reverse complement strand
AAGAACAAGGGATTAAGGTCTGCCCTCATCTTCGTAACTCCTGGGTGCGCCATGTAAACTGCTCTATGAGCCTCGCTCAGGATCAACATCCTCAGCTCGTCATTTGGAGGTACGTAAATCCGAACTCTAAACCTCAATAACCCATCGCTGTCAAAAGTAAATCCCTCATATCGTGGTACCATCATAGTGTTTTGTCCGAGGAATTCCTTGACTTCTTTGTACCAGTCATCGTCACACTGTAAAGTGAGGATCTTCTCACGTAGATTTTTTTGAAGAGGTAGCACCGAAAAGATGTGTGGCCTTCGATTCAAGGCATTTTCCACTCAGTTCACTGTTCCCTTTATGTAAGTAATCTCGAAGTCGTACTCGCTAAACAATTCCGACCAACGTCGTTGCCGCGCGTTCAGGTCGCTTTGCGTGAAAATGTGTTGTAACCCACAATGATCAGTCCTTACTTCAAATTTTCGTCCAACCAGGTAGTGTCTCCATACTTTTAAGGCATAAACGATGGCCAATAATTCCAAATCATGTGTCGCATAGTTTTCCTCATGTCTTCTTAGCTTCCTCGAAATGCAAGCAATCACTCGTCTGTCCTGCATCAAGACTCCACCTAAACCTTCCTTAGATGCGTCAGTGCATACCAAGAAGTCTGCGTCCATGTCAGGGACCTTTAGTATCGGCGCTGTCATCAACAACTCTTTAAGCCTCCTAAACGCTTCTGCGTATTTCTCTGTCCAAACAAACTTCTTGTTTTTCTTCTGCAATTCCGTGATCGGACCTGCTATATTCGAAAATCCCTCGACAAACCGTCGATAGTATCCCGCTAAACCCATAAAACTACGCACTTCTGTGACATTCATCGGCGCAGGCCATTCCATAATAGCCTCAACCTTTGCTGGATCCACGACGATACCTTCGCCGGAAATGACATGCCCTAAGCAGTGAAACCTGGATTGATAAAAAGAGCATTTGGACAGCTTCCCATATAATTTGTGCTCTCGCAAACACTGTAGTACCAAGCGCAAGTGCTCGTCATGCTCCTCCATCATCCGAGAATAGATCAAAATATCATCAATGAATACTTGGATGAACTTGTCCAAGTACTCACGAAACACCCCGTTCATCAAACTCATGAATACCCCTGGGGCGTTTGTCAGTCCAAAAGGTAAAACAGTAAACTCATAATGTCCAAATCTCATCTTAAAGGCGGTCTTAGGGACGTCATCCTCCTTGATCCGTAATTGGTGATACCCTGATCGCAAATTGATCTTGGAGAACACTGTCGCACCCTTCATTTGATCGAAAAGATCGTCAATTCTTGGTAAGGGATACTGATTCTTAACCGTAGCCTTGTTCAATTGACGATAGTCAATGCAAAGCCTCCATGATCCATCCTTTTTCCGAACGAAAATAACTGGTGCGCCCCACGATGACACACTAGGGCGTATCAGTCCCAGGTCCAACAACTCCTTTAGTTGCATTTTTAACTCTTGCAACTCTGGGGTCGACATCCGATAAGGCGTTCTCACTATCGGTTCAGTCCCTAGTTTTAGGTCTATAGTAAATTCCAATTCTCTTTCCGGCGGCATCCCAGGCAACTCCTCTGGAAATACGTCTGCAAACTCCTTCACCACCGGAAGGTGTTCTAGACCTTCTGCTACTCCCTTTTCGTTTAGTGCAAGGACCGCATATATCTTTCACCCCTTGCGCATACTCTTCCGTAGCTGTAAGGAAGAGACGAACCTCAGGGATACTCCCTGGTTCCGTCCTACTATCACACGTCCCTGTCCTTCATCGTCGACCAGGCTTAATCGTTTCGTCTTGCAGTTGAGTATCGCCTCATGCGATTCCAACGAATCCATCCCGATCACGATGTCGTAAGATCCTAAGATCGTGACGTACAAGTTGACCTTCGTGAGAAACTCTCCTAGGTTAAGGGCACAACCTGTACCCTTTCCTCCGACCTTCTGTTTGGCTCCCGAAGCCATCTCTACAAAGCTAAACTCATCCTGTTCGACTGCCTTTACCTTAATCCTTTTCAGCGCTGCACCCGAAATAAAACTCTCAGTCGCACCTGGGTCTATCAAAATACTAAGGGTCTGGTCAGTGACAGTACCTGTCGTCTCGAGCACAGTCGACTGGTGCTCTGCCTGGCGGTTATTCACCGCTGCATGAATCCGATGGGCATTGCCCATATCTCCCACTGTAGCGGGTCTAGCTGATCCGGATGCCCTGGTCCTCTCCACAGGACAATCGCACTGGTAGTGTGGCTCCCCACACGTCCAACACCCCTTCTTCAGCCCCGTAGTCCTGGTGCCTGAAGTAGAAGATGACTGCCCATCGGCCTGAAACCCTGGTCTATTATGCTGAATAGGTCTAAACTGCTGCTGCTGCGGGCGACGTTGTTGCTGCTGCTGTGGTCCTTGGTACGGTGTCCGCTGCTGAGGTGGTGGTCATCGTGGGGTAGTAAAAGTGGGTCCCCTCTGGAAGCCACGATACCCCGGTGTGTGTCTCGCTGGCGTCTGCTGCTGCGACGCACCAGATGAACCCTGCCCCGTAGGTCTCGCTGTAGTCCTGGTCTGACCCCCACTGATAAGCTCCTCCTCTGCTATGAGGGCCTTTTGGACAGCGTCGTGCAAGTTTTGAGGCATCATAATCCTAACCTTTGCACGCAAGCTTCCATTAAGGCCAAACAAGAACCTGTTGACCTTGAGCTTCTCAGTGTTCAAATGCGGAGCATATCGGAGAAGCTCCATAAAACGTGCCTCGTACTCGGGCACCGTATGACCTCCCTGTCGTAATGCGTTGAACTCATTGAGCTGACGCTCAATGAATTCCTCTGAAAGATACCTCTCCCGGAACAGTTCCTCGAACAATTCCCACGACACGTCTTCGACTGCCATGTTCAGCTGCGGTAGGAGCGTCTTCCACCATAGAAGAGTGCTCCCCTTTAGTTGAAAGACCGCCATGCGGACCTTCATGTTGGAGGTATAATCGCGAAGTGTGAAACACATCACCATATTCTACAACCATGCTTCGGCTGCTACGCCGTCTGGGGCACCAAAGAAATCAAGAAATTTCACCTTCTCAAGTTCACGGTGTATGCTACCAGTAACGACCAATGCGCATGGTGGAACCTCAGCAGGTGCCGATGCCCTGACCTCATCTCTGTCCAATATGCTGATCATCGCCTCAGACATGCGCTGGAAAGATCTCATCATCCCCACAACATCGGCAACTGCGATCTTCTCCTGTCCAAGGACCTGCTCGCCTCCCTGGGGGTTAGACCCCTCAAGCGTGGATGCTGCTGGAGGCGTCACGCCTCCTTCCTTAGCACCCCGTCGTCTGCTTCTGTGGCGTTCTCTAACCATGATTACCTTCACACAACAATCAGCTCGCTCAGCGACAGAATAAACATCATAATCATGTCAATGAAAAATCGTAGTGAATCCCAAGTCTCGGGTCGAACCTGCTCTGATACCATATGTAACGACCTTCCACGTTATGCCAATCATTCTAGAAACAGGTGCAATTTTATTTTTTTTTTCATCAGTAACCCCGGTTTTAAATGTATTAGGATAAGTCCAATGCCATTGTTTTTCATGGAACACCAGTCACTAAACTTTTACCCTTAATTTACATCGACATATATTCCCCTCACAATTCAATATAAATAACTTCACACTTAAATAACAACATTATTGAATATATCAATATGCCATCATGTTTGCAATGACAGAATACAACCATTATGACACATATTAAATAACCATTACCATATTAAAATGACACATATTAAATAACAGTAAATTGAAGGGAACTCTATATAGGGATATTGAAAATGTCACATTCAATATATCAACATGAAGAAGGAAAAAATAAGCATCATACCCAATTATCGGTCCCTAAGGTCAAACATGAAAACAACTTCATATCTATAACTAACATCACGTGTGGGCTTATCAAGATGGCATCATATTTTATATGACAATTACGTAGCATTAACCCTATTTAATTTGATCATCATCCTAAAAATAACAAAATTCAGGAAGGACTAAAATTTACAAATAAAAGGGCAAATAGCCACAGTTATGATGTTACATACGTCCTCACATATACAATAGCATCAGATATTAAAACAACAATATGTCATTATGATTGAACAGTAATTGTATAACAGCAATGACCCTGACCATGCGTCGATATAATAATTAAATGACCATGCGTCAGAATAAGATAAATAAAAAGGGCATTGTCCCAATATCCATATTCATCTCATCTGTCAGTATCCATATACACTACCATGATCTTCTTAAAAACTAGTTTCATTACTTTTAAATAAAAGACTCTACAATGAACCACTAGGCTACACTTTCTCAACAGGATTGATTCATAAAATTGAAATGCTTTAGCATTAAGGCTTAATACTTTAACAGCCCATTTATTCCCCTTGGATTTACACTAACCATTCCACGCGTTAAAATTCATTTCAATCCACCAAATGATGGTTCATCCAGATCACATTACTCAGCATTATAATATAATGTAAATACAAACTTTAACGTAATGTAATAACATTTACGATGGCAGTCCTTACGTTACAATTTCCATAGAAGGATGTAATATTATTTCATTAACGTTCAAAGCTTAACTGACACCAGCATTCATTCGTTTCTCATGAATAGTTAAAGGAACTATACGAAAGGGATTGAGTACTTTGGTAAATCGGCGACGTGGCAGACAGTATCGGTTAACAAGGATTGGTTTATTAACTGAAACGAAAATTGGGAGTTGTAGAATACGAAGACCTAAGTCTGTTGGCTCCATGCAAGGGGTCTCAGGTTAACTGTCCGGAATTTCTTTTTAAAACTGTCATCCGCTGATCCGTTCGAGGTGTTGTCATCAATTTTGATGGGAATCATAACTCAATTAAACACTGGGGACTAAACCTATGCTGCCAGCTGGTTTAAGGGTCGGTTTATCAGCCTGTTCGGCGTCACGGCCTCCCGTCGGGAGCCATGCGTGCCCAACATGTCGTTCACACCGGACACGTGCCTTACTCCTCTTATATCCTTTGATCCACGAATGTATTTACTCTAAAGAAGTCACGCTGCAAAAGTAAAATAGAGATTTCCTGAGCTGACCACGAGTCGCGGCTATTCCACTGGGGATTGATGATTTAAAAGGAAAAGCGCTGAGTGAAATCCAATTCGTGACAGCAAGGAAGAAGATCACTCACAAGGTAGACAACCGGTTTGGGGAGAATGCGTCCATGGTAACTCTTCAGCCAACGAAGGTTTCAGAGGTTACTATGTAAGAGGAAGGCATGTGACCCCAAGACGTCTCATTCCTCGCCCCGCTAGGACGGAATTTTAGAGCGGGAATCTGGCATGAAAATCTATCTGAGAGACGACCATGCATAACTAGATCGAAAATCTTAATCATTTTAAATACAGAGGGGGCAGATGCGAGTTTTAAATTTTCGTGGAGACAGGGCAGAGGTCACGGTGCTGGCAAAGCTAGGAGGGCGATTGGATTAATTCACACCAATAAAATCCTATTCGCCCACATAAATTAAATTGGGTTGAACCCGCAGAACTGGATTACTTGACTGTCCATCGATTTATCGCAGACAGGAGCAATGCCACCAGGAATTGCAGTTACTCTTCCGGCTAGGTGGTTGAGGCACTTCAACCCTTGATCCAAGATTTACTCGGTGGTTCAGGCATGATTAACTCTAGGTGGCCGAGAGCGTCCAGACAAGCTACTGCAGCCCCAATACTTGAGGGTTTAGAGGTAGTGCGGAAAGATAAAGTGGTAAAGATAGAGTAGAGGCAATGAAAACACGGAGAGAGGTAGTAGCAGCCGAAGAGTTTAATTCTGGAGGATCAATCAAACTTGGAAGTAATGCTACAACTCAGAACAGACAACATCTATGGTACTAACTTATGAAAGAAATCTTAAATAACAATTGCAACAATACAGTCAACTCACCGAGTAGATAATAAAACAACCATTAACCCTAATCACAATAACATTGCTGAACGACAATGCCGAATATAAAATTCTTTCTACTTTACCCATAAAAATAATATCGCTTCCTTACACCCGCATCGGAAGACGTCCCGCACTCCGTGTCGCATCCACTCTCCTTGCCGCTCCCGCTCGCCGACCACAAAAAACTCACCGGTACCTCCCAACCAACGCTAGGGGTACTCTCCTTCCCCCTTAGCCCCCTGAGCCGCAAAGGGGCCACACAAGAACCAGAGATAGACTAGCATCTCAGCTCGCCTCCACAACTAAGCTACCACTCCAACACAACTGAGACAAACCCAACTCCTCACAAGCAATCCGTCAAGCCAAAATTCTGTATCTTAACGTTACACTAACCGTTCCCCCTTTCTTCCTTCCTTTCCCCTCCTTTTATAGAATTGTGAGACTGACCTAATTCATAAATTATTAATTAATTAATTTTTTATGACAACCCTCTAAACGTTCTCCGCCGTCTAAGTGTCACTCATCCCTATGGTTCTCCGAAATTAATTCCTTTTTAATATTTATAAGACTCAATTCCCCTCACTTCCTCAAAATCATTCCTTAAAATTCTCCTTAATTTACTCCTTAATCACCCCTTAATTTACTCATTAATTTTCTTAAATTTTATTATTTAATTCTCTCTTGTTATTTTTATTTTTGAACCCAAAAGATAAATGCAGTTTTTATCTTTTCAATATATTTAAAGTTCCTATCTTTTAATACTCCCCCACTTTAATAGTTTTTATTCCTTCTTTATCATTTAAAGACCATGGGTTTCACTTAAATTAATTCCCTCATTACTTTATCCCCTTCACTTTTAATAAGACTTTAATTAACACCTAGGAGGGTTTTAGTTTACGCCCTAGGTTTATTTTTGTAGAATCTTTTCTTAGGGCTTGTCAATTTAACTTAGAGATGTTTTAATTTTAGGTGTTGATCTTAACAGGGTGACAATTTAATTAGGGGAGTAGTTTTAATACTTTATCAGGGGTTAGGGTCTTAGGGTCATTTAAGTTGTCTCCTCAATTCTCCATGCGACGTGCCCTTCAGGACACACTACGTGCTCCAAGGGTGCCACTCGCCTCGTTTGCTTCCGTTGCGCGACGTGCCCTTCAGGATGCACCACGTGCTCCAAGGGTGCCACTCGCTGACTTGACGGATTGGTAGACTCTGTCTGGTCTGCTGTCACACCTCTCCCTCAATCTCTCTGGAACTCGTGTGTGGCCCCTTTACTCCATATGTGAGTCTGGTCGGCAAGATATCGTCAGCCTGCATCATCAACCATCATGTCAGATCATGTCAACAACATATCATAAGATCAATAGCATATCATCAAAACGAAACAATATCATCATAAAAGAAACAACTCAAATAGCCCACTCCCTGACTCAATCCGGAGTCCAAGGGAGTTCCACCGATGCCTCTGCATCCTCAAGGTCCGAAACCCTGCACACTCAATGAACTGAGTCAGGAGCACCTGTCTACATCAAGGTAGTAAAACATCATGTCATATAACTTAACGCATCATAATGAAGAAAATGTTTTATCATCATAAAAATCCAGATCACTTGCGAGCAAGTGTCCTCAAAGAATAAGTTTGGTAAGTGCGCCAGAGCGGGATGTTACATTCTCCCTTCCAACGTGGCTTTGTTAAATAGATATTTCAATGTAGAATGATCAGTAAAGAACTTAAAATGAGAACCTAACAAATAATGCCTAAATTTATGCAAAGCATAAATCATGGCTAAACCCTTCCTTTCTGTCGTTGTGTAGTTGCGCTTATCTTGTGACAACTTCCTGCTCGCAAAATAGATAGGATGATCCATGGCTCCATCTCCTGGTTGTGCTAAGATAACTGCTAAGGAAATGCCTAAAGCATCTACATGGACGTGAAATTCATTTTTCCAATTTGGGAATATCAAAATATGTGTTGTGTTGAGCTTCTCCTTTAGGGTCTCGAATGCTTTATCACATTCTGGGGTCCATTGGAACATTTAGGCCTTTTTGAATATATTTTCTAGAGGTGTAGTGATATTTGCATATCTTCTGATGAAACTGCGATAGTACCCTTTGTTCCCCAGTGTGGAGCACAACTGCTTAGCACTCGTAGGTGGCAGCATGTTCAAAATAACCAAAACTTTGGCTAGGTCTACCAGTACTCTCTCTTGGCATACTATATGGCCCAACAAATTTCCATGTCGTACACAAAAGATATACTTTTTGAGATTCGATGATATCTGCAATTCACTGCATCTGTCAAACATCAAACGTAACAATGTTACATGTTCCTTGACCAGACTTTATATTGTCCAATCATCCATATAAACTTCTATAAACTTGTGAATAAATTCTCTAAAAGATGCTATTACAATCCTGGAGAAAACTGCAGGGGCGTTCTTTAAGACAAATGGAATCACATTGTATGCAAATGACCCCCATTTTGTTATGAATGTGGTCTTATTTTTGTCCTCTTCAACAATCCTTACTTGGTGGTACCCTGAAAATCCATCTGTAAATGAGTATGAGTATTTCCCCACAACCTGTTCTAACACCTCATCAGTATAAGGTGTTGGAAAAGGGTCATGCACACAGGCAGAGTTAAGGCTTCTATAGTCTACACAGACCCTGATATCCTCTGTCTCTTTCTTGCTCTGGATGACTATTGGGCTGACCCATTCTGCTTCATCCACTGAAAAAATAAGTTCATCTTCCAACATCTTGTCTATCTCCTTCTTAACCTTCTCTTTTACTCTAGGGTTAAGGTGGTATGGTCTATGCCTCACAGGTTGTAATCCTGGTTTTAATTCAATTTTCATTTCTCCCATAACTCCTCTGATCCCTTTTAACTCTGAAAAGGTATTTGGGAACAAATCCTCATATTCTTGCAACAAACTATGTATTTCTTGACTAGTTTGTTCATCCCAATAATCTCCCACCATAGCTATCTTGGGTTTCTCTATGGTCCCTATATTGACTTTGTGCAACTTTAATGGGTGATTATAAGAACTATCAGTCTGACTGGGTATGATGTTATGGATTTCTTTGTTCCCTTCTGTCTCTTTAATGTCTAGGTTTCTCAATTCCTCTAAATCATCTAGGATTTTTGAATCCCTGCCAATCTTATAGCATTATATAGGCTTCTTGTCTAAGGTTAGGTGAATATTAGTCTGAAGTTCTCCACTATGTTTTTCACATACCACTAAGTTTGATTTTTGATTACTATTGTCTATACAAAGAAATTCTTTAATTCTTTCCAGGACTACTTCGAGTTCGGGGTACTTACTTGTAAATGATAAGTCCTTGCAAAAGCGATCTTCCAACATTTGGTAGTCGTTGGTCTGTCTTCTAGTTTATTCATGTATAACCAAGATTTCAGGATTGGACCTAGTGAGTGGGGAAATACCTGAAGCTAGAAGTGAGAGGGTATTTCTGCAACTCGCCACTGTGTCATGCACTATTCAATATGTGCTCTAGGATCATATTATTCGTTGAATAGATGTGCAACCTTGAAATCCGTCTACATCTATGATTCCAACTGCTCCTCATCCTGAAACCTATACTTGATAGCTTGCTTCAAATCGTCCCAATTTATGAGTAGGGATTTGTGATTGGCACACCATCTGGCAAGGGTGTCCTAGAGGTCTAAATATAGTACTAATATCCTTTGACCCTCCACTACCTTTTCTTCCATGCTGAGAAGAAAATTGGCAGGTCCTGAGGTGCCATCATATATTGGGTGTTCTCTAACCTCGATCCCAACCCATATAGTTTGACAATTATGCATCTCCTTGAGAATATTTTGTATGCACCTTGCTACCAACTGTCAAATGCTAGTTCTGAATATTTTTCCATTGACTGTATACTCCTCCAACTCACTGATCGATCAATAGTAGGATTTATGTAATCTTCTCTTGTTCCTTTTGTTACAGTGTAAACTGATCCAAGTCTTCTCCCTCCATATTTTTGTCTATTGGCTCTGTATATCTCGAGCCTACATATGGATTGAAGGGTTGAACTACCTTGATTCCATCTTCCTCAAATGTCATGGTGTCTTTCTTTAGGTCAATCACTATATAGTTTTCACAGGCCCAATCAATCCCAAGTAGTGCAGGGTAAGGGTCCTTATCCCCCATGATCTCAATCACCTCAAATTCAGCTACAGTATTCCTGCAACATCTATTTCCACACTCTCCAGTATTCCTATTGGGAAAATAAAATATTCTTACTTGGATTGGGGAGTATGTCAACTAGGGTTTTCCTAAGTCTTCCCAAGTCTTTTTAGGCAGAATGTTCACATCGGATCCTAGATCCAACATGACATCCTTAATCTCAAATTCATCTAGCTGAGCTACTAGTATGAACTCTCTTTCAGTTCATACTTTCCTTCTCTACACTCTCTGAGTACTCTTCTCAGGAATATTAGACCTTATTCATGCTTCTGTGGATTCTTCATCCCCTAAAACTAGGTATAGTGCATTGGACAACTTTTATGTTAATTGGTCATTCCTGAGAATATCAGAGAATAATTGAAACCAAAGGTCAACCACATTTTGAGGTTTCTCAGGTTGTCTCGGTGTGACTACAAGTTTTCTGGGTGGAGGGGGTGAATCAAGGACTTACACAATATTAGGGTAAACAATAGGCTGAGGGGGTTTCTCTTGCATCTCCAGGCTAGGGATATTCTGAAATACTTCTATAAAATCTTTAAACAACTTATGTTTTAGAGGATCATACATGTCATCCTTCGGTGCTACCTTCTGGATCTGAGGTAAATTATCAACATCAGCTCCTGTCTTTTGTAGTGTCCCCAAGGCCGAGCCCCGTTACAGATCATGAATATGCAAAGAATTGTAAATATGTTCTATAGGTTGGTGAGCCAAGTTTTGTATAAGCTGAAGGCTTGTGAGTTTTGTTAGGCCAGGGAGCCTAAGTGTTGAAGGCCAGGAGCCTGTTAATGTACTTGTATGTATGCAGGTCAATCAATAAAATATAAATATCGCCAGTGCAGATCGACCACGATGAAAGAGTGATGGGGGACTGAGCGTCCACAGAATGGGCAAGGGGATCAAGGGCTGGAAGGTGGGAAAGGGGCTGAGTGAGGAGCCTAGGGGCTAAGCCTAGGGGGCTTAGGCCTGGAATAATAATTTATTATTATTATTCCTAAAAATCCATGTGCCCATTATTTTATCCTAAGTCCTTTGGAAGGACCCGTGAGTTCCCAAGTGGTAGGAGGTAGGCGTACAGATGGAACGCATGCAGTTTCCAGGGGGACAAGTTTCAACCCTGGTGCATGCAAATAAAAACAAGACAACAAGCCATGAAGGGGGGGATTCCATTCGACCCGATTGCCTGAGGAGGAACAGTAGGAGCCAGTCTGCAAGAAGCTCGTGTAAGTCTGTCACAGAGAAAAAGCCTGTGTTTTGCGTGGAAGACCAGTGTACAAACCTCTGTTAGGAGCCGTGGAGTCTACGATTGTCTCGGAGATAACCTGTGAGTGTAATTCCCAGCTTGCGAGAAGACAGTGAGGATTTCGGAAAGAATCTTGTGGTTTTGGGGAAGCCGAGTTAGCCTGTGTGTGAAGTCCCTGTTCTGAAATCATTGCTGTGAGATCATCTAGTGATTGCTGAACCGAATTGGGGAAAATTGTGTCTGTGTTTCCTGTGAATTGTTGTGACCATGCAGTATTGAACTGCGTGAGGCTTGTTGGCCTGTGAGTGACTCCTCCAGGTGAGAGAGTGCACAGAGGGAGAAGAGGACTCCTGGAAGGAACCCTGTAGCTACCATAGAGCCCGGAGAATTCCGTTCCGGCCTGTTCCTGTAACCCAAGGTAAGGGAGACTGGTAGCCGAAGGATTGTCTAGGTGACAGAGAAGGTGCACTCTCCTGGGGTGAAACAGGCATGTGGGGAATGAGGGTCTGTGGGCAGTGAGCATGGGAGATTCCTGGGAGAGCTTCTGTCTGGTGAATGTGTATGTGCTATCTTCCCTGTAACCTTAGCCCGAGTCTATATTCCTTGCCTTGGGGTGGAGCTCGGTCCCATCTTGGGGGTGACCTACTGTTGAGCTGATGAACAGTGTGGTCTAAGGCTGGGAGGTTCGTGGGAGGCCTACACTTGGTTGGTGATTTTTACAGCAGATAAAAGATAAGTAATGAATTATGGTTTATCGCATTTGAACATGACTGTGTTGTTTTGTATCATGTTTTCCGCTGTGTAAATGAATTAATGATAAATGCTATGGAATGTTTAATTATAGCAGCACCCATATATTATACTCTGAGTTTTAAGTATGTATAAATGCATTAGTTTATAATTCCATGTACAGAATGGTAAACTGAGAGGTTGGGGAACCTGGATAGTGAAAAGGGTGCACTACATATTTGCTCCTCCTTGAGTGACAATATTGAGGTTGGGAAATTGTCCTTTAATAACTCTCTTGATTTCTAAAATGGAGATCTTAATTCCTCATTCAGGGAAATCTTCAGTTGCGTGCCCATTGGTTCTGCAGTGAGAGCACCATGGCCACCTCAGATGAGGATAGTATCTCGCGGTATGGCCTTTCTCATCACAGTTGTAACATATTCTTGGCCCTCTTCCCCCAGTTCTTCCTCCTCTAAAGTATCCTTCGGCTCCACCTCCTCACCCTCTTCTCGATCCCCGAGGGTTTTCATTCACACTGAATGTTGTCCAGTCCAACCTGTCTGCAAGAGCATCCAACATTTTACATTGATTGGTAATATGTGTGGAAGATGCGAAAAACTCACAGTGTACAGTATTTGGTATTGTTGAATACTTATGAATAATGGGGCACTATCTCTTCCCATGCCCATGGATTCTACAAATCTCACAATACTCAATTGTTGGTGCTACTTGGATCCATAGAAAAGCATGATATGGTGTGGGGTTATGGAATGTTAATTTCACAGATACTTGCGCAAGTCCTCCTATGGGTCCTGGTGGGGGTCCCATCGGATTTTGAGGAGGTCACATTCCCCTCATTCATGGGCATTTTTTCACTAGATGTCCTTCCATATAACATCTGGTACACCAGACCTATGGTCATGTTGGTCTAGGTACTGTCAGTTCTTGAATCTTTTCTGTAAAAGTTGATATTTTCCCTTCTAGTCGTGCCAAATTTGAATCTACTAGGAGTCTAGTCATTCTCAGGCTCCCAGGATATCCTGTCATGGATTCAATTTTCATTTATTGTTCCAAGGAATCTCTCAAAGTGGTTATCCATTGTTGCATTAGTGGAATCCATGTCAGAGGTAGCAATCTATGAATATACCATTCTCTTTGATGTTCCTCATGGATTGGATGTGCTAACCTCCCTATAACATCTTTAAACTTCTGGTTGTATTCCCAGGATGATTCACCTTCCCTTTGTTGAATCTTGTGCAACTCAGATAGAGCTTGTTGTTTTGACTGAGATAGTTTAAACTTTGCTATGAACCTTATCTATACTTGGCCAAGTGTGAACACCTGACCTTTCATTCCTGGCACTCCTAGATCAATAATATTCATGTACCATTTGAGAGCGCGACCTCTCAAGGTAGTCTGGAACTCAACCAACTTATTTGCATTTGGAATCCCTTTGGATCTCCAAATTGCTTCGCACAAGAAACAATGTTACTCCACATCTTCATCTCCCTTACCCAAAAATTATGGGTATTGAGCAATCGAACCTCCTATGTGATCAAACATTGTTGATCTTGCTGCTCCTATCAAAATGAAACCTAACAGTCCTTCTTGTGACCTACCAAGGAATCCCAATATCCTCGTTGTACTCACACTTCCTAGTTGTGACTGACTAACTAATTGTACTGGAACAAAATTAGCATAAGAGGGTAGTATTAGACTTACCACTTTTATAGAACACGCTTGGGGTATGGGTGATTTGGGGCTGGTGCCACTAGCTTTGGGGTGGGTTTCTTTGATCTGGGGGGTCTCGTTCTCTTGTTCTAGAGTAGTCTCTTTGGTCATATTCCTAATATTCCTTGGAATCGAGGCTGAACATTCTTTTTCCTCTTCAATATCCATGTCAGCTTCCTTCTCCCTTGCTTCTACACCTTCTCCTTCTTTTCCACCCTCCTGGGGACTTCTTTCTCTCTGCACTTCTCTCTCACTTAATATTTGACTGGTCAATATTTCATGTCTTCTCATCTTCAACAAATCTTCAGTCTGTCTTTCCTCTACTTCTTCTAGTCTGACTTATTTATGCAACTTCCCAGACTATTTTTTTTCTTTCTTTATCTACTGCACCACCACTTCTCAACTATGGCAGCTCTTTTCAAGGCTCACTCATCTCTTGAGTCCATTTCTTGTTGTTTCCCTTTTTTTTCAAAGAACCCTCTCCCCTCTCTCAGGCCATGAATCCACCCCAAACTCTCCTTACTGTTATCAGATAAATCGGTAGGTGTGGACACTAATTGATCTCCCTAGATCCACCAAGATCTAGAACAAAACACACCAAAACATGACACTTTCCTTAAGTTTTAAATATTGAATTTACTAACTAAAGAGGGATAAGTGACATACCATTTAAACGTCGCTTCCTCTCGCTATCACCATCCTAGCTCCATTACGACGCTCATACAATGATGATCCTACAAAAGAACGCAACCAACCAAAGTGATAGTAATAGTATAAACTCAATATAAACCTATGTATGTGATCAAGGAATCATACAATAAAACACAACAAGATTTATAGGAAATAATTATATTACTGTATCATATTAAATGTGAAAGAGACATTACAACTGTGTCCTTGATGTCGTAAGGTCCCTTCCAATTGTCCTTCGTTCTCCACACACTTCCACTCCAAGAATTCTGAGAGCATTGATCTGATAATATTCACAATCTATCTTGACAAAGTGGCTCATCTAGCCAAGCTAACAATCTCCAAAGCTCAATCCAATCCAAGCTAATCCAAAAATATCCAAAGCTAACTTTCTCTATGAGAGCTCCTCTCCTTTTATAATTTGAAGAGGATAAGGTGAGGAGGTTAGGATGATCCCACTAAATCATGAAAGCAAGTAAGATCCAAACCATTTGGATGCCACCTCACCATGGAAGTTTCTCCTTCTAGAAGCATCGAGAAGATGCTCATTTTTCCCATGTATGAGCATTCTCGCACCCTGCTTATAGTGCAACCTACGAACCTCTCACAACCCAACTATGGTGCAGCCTGCGAGAATCAGGCATTCTCGCACCCTCCCTATATAGCAACCTACGAACATCCTCTTTAATAAGGTTTTTACAAAGGAGAATGCAACTTCTTTTCTTAGGAAAAGTTCTTCTCTCTTCTTTGTTCAGGAACTCAGGCCACTAACCCCTCTGAAGGAAAAAGATTGGTTTACATCATTAACGGTCATAGGGATGATGAAAATAATGTGTAACACCTACCCCAAGAAAGGGTGTTTACATTTCCATCTCAATCATGGACATAGTCAACATCCCCTCTTCCATCAAGAAAACTTTAATCCACAGGGGGATTTATCTCAACAGTCTTCCCCTTGCATCTTTCTTGAAATCCGCCTTTGCTTAGGAAAAATATTGGTGATTCTTGGCTGTGAACTCAATAATGTATCCTTCTAATGTGGTACTGACCCATAAATCAATCGCTCACGTGATTGGACGATCCAGCTGATGAAGTGCTGAAATCTTTTTTGTATCCCAAGTACAGGTCCTCTTAACTCATTCTTGGAATTCTTGAGCTTCTTGGAGCCTATCTATCTAGTGGAAAAATTCTTCCAGGAACTTAACACAAAATATCTTGTATTCGTCGCTCGATCTTTCTGAGTAAAAGAATACCTCCCATGTATATTTCACATATTTTCCCTTTAGCCCAGTTTCTTTCCATATGAAGGCATCATATTTTCTCTCCCACCATTGGTCAATATTAGATCTGTGAATCTGTGGAAGAATTCTCCCTATAGGTTCCCTTTTAACGCAGGTCTTGGCAACAAAACCATTTTGTTGGTGCAAGATTGATCAGACCAGGGTCCTTCTCAGGTTACCAAAAAAAGGTACCATGTAGTCTAGAGCATTGGCATTTTCGTCTCCTCCGAAGAGAAGAATTCTCACTCGAAGCGATGCTGAGACAAAAGGATAGGCAAGGGAAAGGAGAATACTTAGGTGGGTTCACAAAACCCTCAATATTCATCAGGATCTTGCGCAAGACATCTAACTGCAGAGAGTATTGGAACTCATACACTCAAGAACTGAAACTACTTAGGTTGTGGAAAGCATTCATGTACAGAAACATCATGTAGAACTTATGAATCATAAAGAAGTACTGTAAAGATACAATGCAAAAGTATAAACACAGAATGATGCAACATATTTTGAAATTTTGGATCCTTCTTCATATATTATCTTCAGATCTTTCTCAGTTAGAACCTCAGAAATACAAAGCAGTTCTCCATTACAGACTCTTAGCTCTGGACCCATGTTGCAGAGATCTAATTCCCAAATTGGTGTACAGATTACATTACATAACTCAAAACTCGACTTCTCAACAATAGAAAACAACAATTATGACCGAACCTAACAACAAGGGGAGAACCAAACCCTTTTTCAATCATACTCATCCCTATATATAGGCTAAGTCATGTCTTTTGGCTTTGTCTTGCATGATTTCTTGTTCTGTTGCAAATGTTTTTTCTTTGCTGGTGTTGTCTTTTCCTTTTCACAACTGATTTCTGTTATTTCTCCTTGCTTTGTTGTCCAACTTCTTTTGTAGATTGTGCAAATTGTACTAGGCCAAAACTAGGACCGTATTCCTTCTCGCACAACTTCCCATCCAAAAATGAAGGGCACAACAACATCCTCTAAATATTATTTTGAATTTCATTAGGGCCCTTGAGAGTCATTCTCAATTTTAATCATGTGAATATCATGCATCTCAGAGCTATACGAGCCTGTTCCTGTACATGGACAAGGCTGAATACGGCCCCGTCAACCTTCTAATCTAGTAAAACTAATAGTATAACAATTTAAAACAAAAAAATTTAAACAATTTTAAACTATAAATTACCTGGACTGCCCTCCTGCAGGGCCAAACACGACCATGTCCATGTATAGGGATAGGCCCAAATTTGGGCATGTCACTGTACATGGACAATGTCGAATATGACCATTTCCATGTATAGGGATAGACCTGAATTTGGGCCTGTCCCTATACATGGACAGGGCCAAATATGGCCATGTCCATGTACAGGGACAACACCAAATATGGCCATGTCCATGTACATGGACATGCTTGAATTCAGGCATGTCCCTGTACATGGACATGGCCATATTCATACATGTTTATATCTGATAAGAAGATGATACCTCTACTTGTCTATATCTGATATGGTCTAGGTGTTGTTTCTTCCGTTGGTTGGTTGGTTGGTTACTTGTTCATATTTGTTTTCCATTTGCATGACTAACACTAACTATTTAAATCATAAAATTTAAAATTATTCTAAACTAAATTCCCACAACACCAACGTTCTCCCTACCTCAGTACCAACATTGGCACAAATATGGGCATGTCCATGTACAGGGAAAGGCTTGAATTCGAGCATGTCTTTGTACATGGATAGGGCCGTATTCGGCCCTGTCAATGTACAGGGACAAGCTCGAATTCGAGCCTGTCTCTATACATGGACAAGGTCATATTTGACCCTGTCCATGTATAGGGAAATGAACAAATTAAAGCTTGTTCCTGTACATGGATAGGTCCATATTCGACCATGTCCATGTCCTTGTACATGGATAGGGCCATATTTGGCCCTGTCATCCCATCTGATAAGCATATGATACCTCGACTTGTATGTCTCTGATATGGTCTAGGTGTTGTTGTGTCTATGTTTTTACTCTATTGTGTCTGCATCCTATTATGTTCACAAATTATTAATTTATAGAAGGTATTGTCTCCATCATATACTGTTCATATTGTGGAAAATCAAGTTTGGTTTGTACATAGATGCAACCTCCCAAATATATAGGCAAGGATTACATTTATATATTTTTCATTCAAATGAATTTATTTTGAACATAAAGTAACATATTAAAATGGGACAGTATTATTGTTTAGAGTACATGGATGTCACCTCCTACAAAATATGGGCCAGGATTGCATTCATATAAATTGATTAACATATAAACTAAATTTTATAAAAAATAACAATAAACTCTTCCCTTGCGTAAACATGTATATAATTAATGCCAAAATCAAAACTCTATTTGAGATTAAGTTGATTAAAATATAAAATGAACTTTATAAAAAAAAAAAGTAAACTATGTTGGTGCGCAAACATATATAAAATTAATGCCAAAACCAAAACTCTATTTGAGATTAAATTGACTAAAATATAAGCTGATTACACTATGACTGTGATGTAACAATATTTACTCTTTGGAGGTATAATTATGGTAATGTAAGGTATAATTCGGTCCCATTCCTGTATATGGATAGGGTCGAATACGACCCTATCATCACTCTAACACTATAAAATCTAAAATCTAATCTAACAATTTAATACTAAGACTAACTATTTAAATCATAAAATTATTCGGCTCTATTTAAATCTAACAATTTAATACTAAGACTAACTATTTGATACTAATGATCTAACCATATTCGGACCTATCCATGTACAGGGACATGCCCGAATTTGGGCCTGTCCCTGTAAATGGATAGGGACGAATTCATTCCTGTCCACACTCTGACACTATAAAATTTAAAATCTAAACTCTAAAATTTAAAATTAACTATAAAATTACCTAGACCGAATGCCTACAACATCAATGCCTGCCTACCCGCAACACCAATGCCTGCCTGCTACTCCAATGTCTTCCTGCAACAACAATGTCCACTACCACCAAGATGTACACCTAGCGCTATCACCTAACCAACAAGACGTGCACCAACACCTATCATGAATCACTATCACTAAGATGTGCACCAACACCTAACTCTATCGCCTAACCAACAATTCATGAAAACTATTACAGGCGCAATGTGCGGGTAATATATAAACCTTTTTTAGGGCGAAAAGATGTTACCAGATGAAAAAAATCTGTCTAGCTAAAATTGTAAACGAAAATTGAGGGCATCATCATGGTACCATTCGATTTGACGTTCAAAGGTTCAACCGAAACATTTTTTGGTCGAAAAAATAGGAATTTTGGGCAAAAGAAGTATTAGTTCGGCCGAAAAAAGGTCTCTCGGAATTTTGGAGACCCGATTCTCACAAAACTGTTACCCACCTTCGTGATTTTACCCTAAATTATTTGGTATCTCGTTACATTTTTAGTGGATTAAAATTTAGAATTTGGCAAAAATTTCCCTCATGTTTTTCAATTTCTTTTAAAAATCCACATAGTATGTTCAAATAGTTCATCTCACACTAGGTTGTGTATTGCATCCTATAAATTCATAGCATGGGTGATTTTAAGGGTGAAATTTCACTCATGGGAGAAATTAAGGGGGTTCCAAATTTTTATTGGGTGTTTTTTTTTTGTATTGGAGTGGTTTTTTAAAACTTTTATTATTTGTCTCTAATTTATTAAAAAAAAAAATGTATATAAAGTTAGCCCGATTTTTTATGAGGGAGAGAGGAAAAGAAATATATTTCAGCCTTGAAATTTGGAGCTGCAAGCTTCTATTCACCCCATTTGCAAAAATATGGGAATTCCTGGTAACAACTTCGCCCTCACATTGAGTATAAATTAGGGTTTACAATTTAATTCAGTCTAATTTCATGGTATGGGTAGATACACTCTTTCGTTCTCCAGATTTCCAAAGAATAAGGGGATTTTTGTCGGTGATTTCACCCTCCCATCTGCTATAAATCACATACTATTTCTTTGTCGAAAAGAAAAATGTTTTAAGGGTGTTGAGATGAGGCTCAAGGGTATTGGAAAGGAAGATATGAGAGAAATAGCGTGATTTTTGAATCTTTGGAAACATCTGGATATCCAAACTCCAGAGGAAAGCACGGTAATCTATTCCGAGGAAATTTCACCTTCAAATTTCTTTGAGCAACTATTTATTGTAGTTGTAAGTAATGGAAACTATTTTTAATCATGTTCTTTTTTAAGTTATCATCATGGCCTAACATGTATTGTATAGTTGTCGTCAATACATTCGAGTTTTCATTTTCACTAAGCACTTGCACTCCTCTTTGTCTTTATAATGGCAATTCTATTTGCAGGCCCCAAGGTTATTGGAGTTCAGTGCATGATAATTACTAATTAGTGACATTCATGGTTTTTTTGTATGGTCTAGAATCTACTTAAAATATATTGGTCTCTTTTGTTTTCATTTTGTAAGTATAACTTTTCATTGTTCAATGTTCACTTTGTAACTACAACTTGATGTATCCATAAAAGACAATGGCAATGAGCAAGAAATGCTTCCTACTTTTACTAAGATCTAAGAGGAGGATAGATCATATCACCTTTATTGGTGTGGCGACTACTTTCTCTCATGTAAGGTTATTAGATGAGGGTTTGCAATACTTTGAGTGCATGAAATCAGATTATGGCGTTGCACCTAAATTGGAGCATTATGCATTCTTGGTTGACATTGTTGGACGTGCTGGGCATTTAGATGAAGTGCATGAAATTATCAAAATATGCCATTGGATCTCCACACTGATGTGGGTAGGAGGGGGGATTTCTTGGGGTATACTCTTCATGAAAAGGAAAAAATCTCATAAATCTCAGGAAACAAAACAAATAGAGAGAAATTCATAAAACCATTTCAGCTCTAGATTTATGATTCTTTCTTTCCAATAAACATACTTTTATAGATGGAAACAATTATGCACTTTGAATATAAATTTTCTCAAATCTGTGTTGATAACTTGAATATGAATTCTAAAGTCCACTACTTCTAACACCATTTATGTTGATATACAGGTTGGAATCAAAATAAACAAAACTGATTCTGAAAACACATAGAATCTTAGATGTGAAGGATGAATTTAGAGGCTGGTATTTTTTTTTAATCCTTTCCTCGAACTAATATGGAGTTTACTAAAAAAATATCTAACTCTTGAACAACAACATGGAGTAACACTAGTCCCCGAGGTGTAGGATAGTCGGTGACAGAGTGTGTTATTAAGGCACTCTGTGATGTTAAAGTCACTGGTTCGAAACTTGCGGGGACAAAACATCTAGCCATGTTAAGGGTTGGTGTGGATTAGGCCGGGTGCGATCCCCACCTGGATTAGATGCCCCTGAGTCATGGTTTTTCAGCCACACGCTAGTCCCGTAAGTCACAGAAAAACTAGCAAACAAAAAAAATATGGAGTAACACTAGAATAACTGTAACTTCAAAATGGAACTCACTATTATCAAATTACAAATTTATGACAATACAAAAGATGACAAGAAGCTTTCTTAAGAAGGCTAGATGAGTGCTAAATTAGGTTGAGTAACCTTCAAGGGCAGTATGGGTGTTTCTCTTAGTGAAGATCTAGTTTTTCACCAACTATCGAGGACAAATATTCCAATCATGTCTTATTCTAAGGCTCAAAGGTCTTTTATAACAAAAACTACCACTTTTTGCGTTAATTATTGTCTATTAAAATAATTAGACTAATTCACTGATTATTTTTCCATTCACTCCCTCCCATTCTTTTGTTAATTAGGATGGCTAACAAAATTAAACTAAGTGATTGATTAACTAGTGTTGAAGCTGATTATCCTAGAGTATTGTAACAGTCCCCCCTCCTTGAATTACTTTTCCCCAAATGTAGTGTTGGGTTTTGTAGAATATATGGGCCTTCTAGTTCCCATGTCACCTTTTCTATGGGTATATATTTCCATTGGACAAGGAACTTTTATAATACCTACAACACCTATGGAAATAAAACGGGAATACTCAATCAACCAACCGATCACTACATAAATATAGGTCTTTCTTCTATCTTGTTGTAGTCCACAGGGAAGTTCTTGGAACACATTGGTTTGTAGTGTTGGATTTTTTAGAATATCTAGGCCTTCCCATGCCACCTTTTCTACTAGTATATCTTTCCATTGGAAGAGGAGCTTTGTTAATACCTACAACACCTATATAAATAAAGAAGGTATACTCAATCAACCCACTGATCACTACATAAATAGATTTATTTCTTCGATCTCAGTGCATTCCACAAGGAAGTTCTTGGAAAAAGTTGTTGCTCATCTTTTTTCATTATTGTTGTTTAACCCTACCATGCAAGCCCTTCATATAATTACATTGGAAATTGGAACATAGTTTGATTGTAGCAAGTGTTCTAACATTTTGTTTGATGAAATCAATTTGTTTGCACTCGATTGCAGCCCTTCAACAATAATCAACTATTATCCTTAATTTTTATGTACAAATACTCCAGAGTCATGTTGTTGTTGGGAAAAATACCCTACGGACTAGCAAACTAGGGTCAAACTTGCATGCAAATTTTGACCATAAAGAAATCACTTTTTAACCTACCACCCAAAACTTAAACCCCTCTTTCACAATACATGCATGGAAAGGAACTACTAACCTTTTTACTGATGTTTGGTGTAGATCCTCCATTGTTCTTTTCCCTCTTGCTTGCGCTGCTCCTTCCAAAGATAATCCTGCAATCAAGACAAACAACTACACATGCATGCTACTTTTCTACTTGAGGGTTAGAAATTAAGCATAAATTAAACAAACCATAGATAACTCATGCATTGGGACGGGAAAAGTATTCTTTTATTATTTGAAAAATGAATCAACTTACAATCAAAGTCGAGACTGGCCACCGCTCCTTGATCCTGATCCTGGGCTCCTCCTCTTCTTTCCTCCAACTGCTTTGCATTAATTATCCTTTGGCTCGAGGAAAGGCTAAAGGGTTGGGAAAATGGATTCGGCAAATGGGTAGAGTTTCTTCGCTATAATTTTCCTCCTCCAAATAGTACCCCTACCCCTTCTTTTATAGGCTAGAATGAGCTAGGGTTTTGGGCAAACTCTTGGCCATGCATGGCTGGGAGTTTCAGTTAACTGACCCATAGATTTTTGTCCCATCGACAACTTTCCTATTTTTGTGTTTTTTTAGGTACATGCGGGTTGTAGTGGGCCTGTTAGCATGTACACGCATGCATTAATGGCTTAGGGTGCATGTGCCTTGACCCAAGAGGATTTTCAAGAGTTTGTTCAACATAGTTTTGGAAAGGAAGGGATATGAGTTGGCCGGATGCCAGGTAAGCATGTGTGGTGCAATTTAGGGTTATAACACATGTGGACTTGGCCTATATTCTTCAACCATTAAGTGCCTATGACCACATCATCCCCTGCTAGTGTCACAACATAAAAATTAGAGATTAACTCATAGACGTCCAACTGTAATTTCATTCCTTTCATCATTCCTCTACACTCCATCTTATTGTCATTGGCCACCAATACTTGGTCCTTGCAAATTTTGTAATCAAGCAACTTTTATGGTCATGGATGTCCTAAGATTTGCACCCACAAATTGATAAGTATTATTGGAATCATTGAGGAAACCACATTTCTATCCTTCACTTTTCCTTTTATCCTCAAAGTCTGGTATTGAGTAATTCACAACTTGGAAACAAGGGATACTATTGGTGTTTGTGGTTCTTGGTATTCTTTATCCATTGTGTGATTCTGGATGGATGTTATTTCCTATGGGTTGCTATCAATTGTTTCACGCACTTTATCTACAATCTCAAACATATAAATCTTAGTGGGAGCCTTTCATTTGTGTCCCTTAGACTAGGTTTCTTTGTGAGTGTAGCAATTCCCCTTTGAATGCAAATCAACAAGATTCTGATGGTAAAAAAATATAGCTTTTGATGGAGCAATATTCAAGACTAAAGAGGATTTGGATTTTTCATTACCCTCAGAGTCTACTTTTGTTGTGATGGTAAATTTGGAAGTGAACTAGTTGCAATTTTACTCTTAACAACTTCTGAATAGGCCACCTCCAAGGTACCAGGCTTCAAATCCTTGACATACCCCCTAATGGACTCCTTTAATCCATTGATATACATAGAAACCACTTGGCAAGGGGATATCCTTTGAAATCAAAAAATTGCTTTATGAAACTCTTTCAAGTACTCCTTCTATAGTATGTTGCTTCTCGTTCAAATCTGCTTCTAGTACTGGTTTTGATTCATAATATTGGGAATTTTTTTTCTGGTTTGTAATATTTGGAATTCTAGTTTTGATCTGGTTCCAGTTCTGATAACCTTAGTTTCAATGGATTTTATTTTACAATATTTTAACACTGGAAGGCAATAGGAATAAAAGAGAGATATTTCCTCACCCATTTAGTTTCAATCATAAGTTCATCACAAAACATTGCAAGTGGGGAATAACATGAGGGATTTCTGAATTTCAAAGAGGATTATAAGGATTGGAGTAAAAGAAACGAGCCTTACATACTAATGAAGAAATAGCTCTTATCCAATTGACATAGCTTTCTTTCAACAAGAATGTATTGTATTTTTTTTATGATGAACATGAGAAATAAAGAAAATTGATGATAATGTGAGCATCCACCCATGTGTATAATGAATCTTCAACATCATATTTCCTTGATCCATGTTACAACAATTTGAAATCTATGCCATCAACCTCCAAATCTTCTTACTACATATGAAAAGTCCAAGTGCAGAAATGCACTCCATGCATGCAAAAACACATACCGATTTACCTTTGAATACATGCCTGAAGAGGTATCATGAAAGGTGGATGCAAAAAATCTCATGAAAAACCATATCCCATCCTTGGAATGAAAATCAAATGCTCAGAATTTCCACTCTCTGCTTGAAAATCCAATTTTTGGCCCAAAAACATAGCAACAATGGCATTAACAATTCTCAGAATTTCCATTGTAACAATGCTTAGAATTTCCACTGTAACAATGTCCTTAAGAAAGTGAATATAGAAGTGGAAATTGGAATTGGGAAGTGTTTTTCTTGCATATAAAACAATTTGATTTAATACTCTATTTTACTTTTTTTTTCTGCACATACTCTATTTATTTTACAATAGATATCTTCATATGTCTTCGGCTTCCATTGAGGGTAAATGCTAAAGAAAATGAAATGGGTTTTCTCAGTATCCATGTGGATGCAAAAAAAAAATTCTTGCGGCATCTCTCATGGTAAATGTAATTATATTGGGTTAGAATTTGTGTTTGGGAAAGAATTCAAACTCTCTCACACATCTCAGGGATTGAAAAATTGTCTTGGGTATTTTTGTTAAATTTATAGCAGCTACAAGAGCCATTCTCTGAGAGGATGGAAAAGACCCTAGCCAAGATCTAGGGCCCCCAGTGCACTCCTGGGGTACTTGGTCTAGGACCAAACAGTCAGTGTCATGGAAAAAGACCCTTGTTAGGGCCCCCATTATATGACTGGGGTTCTTGGTCTAGGACCAAGCAGTAAAGACCCCTGAGAGGTCCCCTAGTAAATGAATTGGGTTCTTGGTCTGGGACCAAGCAGTTAAAGCCCCTTGATATGTCTAGGGCCCCTGGACATGGTCCAGGGTACCCATGCATGGGGCATGGGTTGATCCTTGGTCTTGCACCTTGGTGGATAAGACCCCAGAAATGTTTTCGGGCAACTTGATCCTTGATCAGGTACCTTGTTAGTATATGACCCTTCTTAAAGGTGGGCATGACCACATAAGGGATGTATTCCATATGAAATGATGATAAAGTTAGTAAGGTCACATTGAAAATGAATGAACAAGTATTGCCACCTTGTAACCCCACCTAAGCCCTCCTTTACCCTTGCTTGTGTTGGTTTGGGGTTTTGTTGTTTTTGTCTTAAGGGTTAAAGTAAACTTGAAATTAAATGTTAATTATAACATGTTTAAATTATTTAATTTAAACATGTTATCTTTAATAATAATTATTTTTAATTTAATTTCTTGTATTCTTTTCCCTATCCTAAACTATAAATAAACCTACCCTCTACCGTTCACTTTACACTTTTTATTGTATGCTCTTGAGCTTATAAGGTCAGCGGATCCTCTCTTTGTTGTGGCCCTCCTTCCATATGTTATTGAAGTATTTGTTGTAGTTGGTGCAGCTCCCTTTGAGGATTGTTGTGTTGGTGCGGCTCCCTTTGAGGATTGTTGTGTTGGTGCAGCTCCCCTTGAGGACTGGTGTTGGTGCGGCTCCCTTTGAGGACTATTGTGTTGGTGTGGCTCCCTTTGAGGACTAGTGTGGTGTGGCTCCCCTTGAGGACTGGTGTGGTGCAACTCCCTTTGAGGAATATTGTGTTGGTTCATCTCCCCTTGAGGACTGGTGTGGTGCAACCCCTTTTGAGGACATTGTTGTAGTGTGTTCTGTGGTGTTTTCACCCTTAATGTTTTTGTGAGTGCGGCCTTCCTTTGCAACTTTCTAGACCTAGTTTGTCCTTGAGCCTTGGCCTTCCTTAAGCTACTTTTTGTGTGAGGGTTTTATCCACAGAATTTTCTGTGTGAGGGTTTATCCATAGAACTTCTATGTGAGGGTTTGGGTGATTAAAAATTTTTGTTTGTGTGAGCGTTTGACTTTAGAAATTCCTATGTGAAGTCCTTGTGGCCCTATCTCCTTAGTGGCAAGAAAATTCATTCATCTCTTGGCAAGAGATCTAAACTACATGGTAGATCTATGAGATGGACTTTTTCTGAGCATATTTCAGTGATCTACATTAACTATGTGTGGATGCTCTCCTTCATAATTTTGAGGTAAGGTTCCAGGTAAGTCTTTATAGTCATATCTATAAATTGTCATTTGTTTTCTGAAGTTTTTCTACTATCTAACTACTTGCAGAGATTGGATCAGTTTACTTGTTCAGATCTGGAAGCTTTGACTTTGGTTCTTACACCTTGTTTCTGAAGTTTGGATTACTGCTCATGATCAGATTGTGTTTTATTTTGGGTTTAGATATGTATAAGAATTACACCAGCTTTATAGATTATATTTAATGTTTATTCTAGATCTACTCTTTAACTAAATATCTAAACTATCTTAGATCTGAGCACACATGTTTTCTTTCTCTGTTCAAGCAGTGTAGATTTGTTTTTAGAATATAAGACCTAGTTATTATTCTCATTGAATTTTAAAAGGACACTTATGTTCTACTTTACTTCCCTAATTCTAACAAATTTCTCTCTTGATAATGGAAGCAAGTTCTAGATTTGTTTCTAAATAATTCCACAACATAAAAATAGTTCAATAGGAATGAATTCTTGCATAGTTTGTGTACTCAGTTTAAAAATAATCGACTCTATAAATATTTTACAACTAGTTTGAAGCTCCATATATGGGATTTTTCCCTGATTTGCATCAAATATAGGATCATCCTAGCAACTACAAGTCTCTCCCAAGTTGTAAATGTCAAGGGAACCATAAATATTGGGAATCTCATTGAACTCATCCAAAAAGTAGATAGAGAACATATATGAATGAGAGACCAATTGGGTCTTAGACATAATATATATATTTTTTAATTTCCATAGCTATCCAATTTTAGGTACAAAAAAGTCCATTTCCAAGTTGAGCCCCTATGGAAATTTTTCTAAAGATGAGAGCTTGGTATTTTGTTTCTTGCATGAATTGGGCTCTTACTCTACATTTATAATTTTCCCATTTGGAGTCATAACATTGGTTATATCTCATTCACATATTGAAATATGCAGCTTGGGACAGTGTAGAATGAGGATGAGAAACATTTTTGAGAGATTCAAGATCAATCTAGAAGGGTCAAAATCTGTAGGCCATATGGAGCTTGGATACCAAGACCATCACATCCATTACCTTATTTGTTTCTTCCACATTTACAAAGTTTTGTCTCCAGAAAAACAATCATGCCATCCAAATAAATATTGGGTTGAAGGATCACAAACAAAGTATTTCACTAGGCTCCTATCAGGGGACATTTACTCTTTTCCATAGTAAAACGCCATGCACGATTAAGGGGTAACATTAGGCTTCTACTTGGGGACATGTACTCTTCTCAGGAGTGCATGAGAACCTCAAAATATCATCATGTACATATGAAACTTGGCATTTCATGAGTGCAATGCATTCTCCCTTTGTGCTTGATCACCATACAAAATAGGGAAACATTGAAGTCTAAGTGCTTGTAATCCAAAGACTCTATCACTGTTAGTGTGTAGATGAATATGGGTACCTTAAATCTAATGATAGCATTCAATGTATGCACAAAAGCAGGTGGGATACTCTAGGCTTTCTTAATGCATATTTGAAGAGGAATTTCATAAATATTATGGAACCATGGAACACCTTCAAAGTACGATATAATTTTTTTATTTCCATGTGAAAATCCAAAACATTGATCAAAATTATACTGCTAAGAGTGATAGTTTGTCATAGGTCGAGCATAATTTACAACCTTGTAGTTAATGAAACATATGTCCCACATGTAGGATGCAAAATTTTTGAACTCCTCTTGTCCCTCTGAACACTTCTTGATGTATGGCATAGGCTTCCACAATAGTTTGGGACATAGGGGCTTATTCACCATTGTCAAATCCATACATGTCAATAAAAAACCATAATTGCATATACTATTTTCTAGTTGAGATAATATGTCATATAGAGATATAATTGTGGTGAATTGATTCCTTTTAGCATTGTTCATGTCCTACCTCATATCAACAGTTGGGTCATTGCTAGCTAAAAAAAACTATTGAGAAAGAAAATTTTGTTCATGATGTTGTTGATTTTCACTGGAGTGTTGTACTACAATGCTGAAATTTTCATGCAATATAAAGACACGTGGTTGTTTTCTCTGATATCACTTCGAATCATAAGAGGAGAAGATTGTGTGAATGTTCTGGCATAATCAGTTGTTTCTTTTTTTGTCTCAAGGTTGACATTACCATTCATTGTCCTATGTGGATACTTCACACATAGATCCTAGTCTCCAAATTGGATGTATGATTTCGTAGGATAAGACACACCAAACTCCTACTTCATTTCTAAGATTCATTGCCAACAATCCAAAATTTCATGTGCATCTGAAGGTCTATTTGTTAACTACACAAAACATGTTGGAGCCAAAAATTCATGCCTATGTGAGTGTTGCTCAGATGTATTTAATACATAAAAAAGTACAAAAATTGAAGGATCTACAACCACTAAAAAATTACCAATAGGAGATGATGTAGATTGTAAGTTGTAGGCTAGAGTGGACATTTACTTACTTGTTTCTACCACGAATTCTTGTTGGGGGTCTGAAATAGAAACCGATTTTACATCTTGACATGAATGAAACATAACATCGTGTTGCAACACTTACTTATCAATAGGTTCAGTATTATTTGTTATCATGTATCCCTTCATCTATTGCTCTTCTAGTTGAACCTATTCTCTAATGGCATGTTCAGTCTAAATTCCCTTTATTTTGTATTTTGTCCAAGTGTCTCAACCTATTCAAACCCCATTAATAAACCAAACATTGAGGAAAATGTAGGAATGGTTAATAAAAACTCAAGCTAGGGATTGGAAAATGTTGGTTTCCTACAATGTTGAAACGACATTGGCATATGACCATGTTCAAACCCCACTAAAAAAATAAGCACTGAACTAGACACAAGAGGATTTCACTACAATTCGGGTGCCACTAAAAAAATTCAAGTAGATATTAAATCACAGGATTGGAATAAAACCCTTAGATATTCATTTTCTTTGTTCCTTACCCTCGATCCAGACAAGGATAAAGAATATGCAAGTAAGATAAATAGGGAACCGGGATTATTTGCAGTTATTTTTCATGTTTGTCGAGATAGAAGTTATAGGGTTTTAATTTGACCTTCTATGTTTCTTTATGCACATTTTTTGAGATTCATTTTGAGGCCCTCTTTTTCAAGTTCAGATAAAAAAAAATGACCATCGACAAGGAGGTCAAGCGTAATGAAGTGAATGCAAGGAGAATTAGGGATTATGATAAAAAAGCTGAGATAAAAATTTCTAAAGTTTGTGATGACATTGTCATTATTGTTGACTGCAATAATATGTGGTCCACTTGGAAAACTTTGTTTGTTTGATGGCTCGGATGGAATCGGAATAACAAACACTATTGTTGTCTACCTTCATGGAATGCTTCTTTCTCTATATGAAGGAGACAAACCCTCTTCTCTAAAGGTATTTGAAGATGGAGATTTACAAACTCTTGGGTAGATGGACTATGATAAAAAAAATATTTACTTAATCCTTTACAACACATTCAAATGACAACCCTATCACTAGAGAAATATTTACAAATGTTGCACAAGTAATTTGATCCTTATGTCCACATCATGTTCTTGTGCATCACCTAGTTTTATGCTAGCTGAAGAACTGAATGTTGACCATCTTCATATTTTGAATTGATTGACAACACTATATAGTTGAACATCAAGGTAGAGTTTTATCGAGGAGCCATTTTTTTTGAAGGATGAACAACATTGGAAGAAAAAGTCAAGAATCTCACTGTGATGGTGAACCAACCATGTTCTAAAACACACATGCTTAAAGGAATTTACAACTAGCCAAGTAATTGTTAAATGATTTGTAGCCAAAGAAGGTAGTTGTATCCCTCTTAAAAGTGCCCATTAGAATATCATTATGGGAATAGAATATGATCTTGATATTTGAATGATATATGAATAATGGCACATTTACACCTGCTACCCATTATACAGTTTTAAACCTTCCTTTTAGCTCCTAGAACTTGGTAATATTTCACTAGATTTTGGCATTTGAATGAATTGGACTTTGACACATACTTGTTGCACAAATTCCCACCTAACTGAGAAATCTCATTTCATTGGTTATTTTTCTATCACTTTATGTACTATGAGGATCAATGGATATCACATGTGTCTCAAGGCAATGTTGGTAAGGAAACCTGTTATCATTTTTTTTCACAATCATTAATGGTTTCTTTGGGTAAAATGAATTGCACCTATTATGGTGAGTTTGATGCTTATGATAATATACTATAGTATATTTTCTTGTTTGTATAAAATGGCAGAAAGCTATTTTTATCATATTTCTCATATTTGGTGTTTCCAAGCATTTTTTGGTTGTGTCAAAAAGAGAGAAAATGAGGTTCAGAATGTCTACTTTCCATTCATTTGTTCTGAAGTTTTGTTTATCTATGTTGTATGTGTGCATGACCAAATTTATACAAGAATCATTTACAAGTTTATTAAAGACGTCTTTCTCCTGTATTAAAATTATCCAATATGCCACAATGTACATGTGGAATGATTGTTGTTCATTACAAAAATGTTGATCAATGAATTTCCTACCCTTTGACTTCCTTGATATCTTACAACTGAAATTTGAAGTCATCATGACTACACAGGGAAATATAAAGATGTAAAAGAGTTGAAGGTTCAAAATTTATTTATAGTATATACATGGCACAATGATTTCCTAACAGGGTACACAGTTTATTGTTTGAAGATTGCATGCATAAATTCATTTTGTTTAGTATGCATGCAATTCATAATATTAATTTCAAATTTCCAACTAAGTAATATAGCAAGCAAGTTAGTTGTTTTCTTATGAATTTCAACATGTCCATAGATTTATTTTACTAACATAAAACATTTGAGCTTGGTATTATTTGAGAAGATAATTGTAAATTTTAATTATAGTTTTAATGTGGGTATGTTACAAATACCCACTTTAACATAGAGGAGGAAGATTTGAACGTTGCACTTTTCTCCTTAAAGAACCATAAAGAGTTTTATGGACTTTT
This sequence comes from Picea glauca, assembly GCA_000966675.3. NCBI lineage: Eukaryota > Viridiplantae > Streptophyta > Pinopsida > Pinales > Pinaceae > Picea > Picea glauca. Next base: position 949,725 of record JZKD02S0243703.1, on the reverse strand, counting down.
GAAGCATCCATACAAGATTTTTATGGACTTTTGAGGCAACCAAAGTACAACAATGATGTACGCCAGTCAAGGACAAGAACGAATAGTGGACTATATGAATTAGGGAAGCAATTGATGAATATTTCCAAATGGATAAGAAGGAACAGCAATTGCAAGGGGAAGATGGTTAATGATGAAGTTTTGAGAAAGAATATTACAAAAAAGCAAAGCAAGAGTTGGGATCCTGGAGGGTTGTAGAAAACAACAGAACAAGAGAAAGATAGCAAGGAAAATAACAAGCAACATCATAAGATATGGAATCCAGGATGACTACAGCAGCAGGAGACTCATGATCAGGAGATCATGAAACATTTTGTTCCTTAGGATTCTGATGAAGGAGAAATCCCATGAGAAGTCAGTCTTGGAAGGAGGTCTAACGGGTCTTTCAAATTTACTAAAGGGAGGGGGTTCCCTTAATTTAATTCTTTGTTTTCCTAAGATTGTAATTCAATTCTAGAATTATTGATTTAAGATTGAGAAGTGTGTAGATATTGAAAGTTATGGAAGTCCAGAAAGTAAATGAGTGGTTTTTAGAGATCTTCCTCAAGATATTTTGGATTTGAGGGATATTAGGAGGTTGTTGTGGAGAGATTATAGGATATGAACTAATTCTAGTTCAGAATCCTTTTGGGATTTAACTTGTAAGCCTTGAAGGCATTCGAGTTAGAGAGGTTGGAAAGTGAGAGAGGGTTTTTAGAAAGGTTTAAGTGTGGAAAAGGCCTGTGTGGCCAAAAGACTAGTCATATGTTAAACAAATGTAAATCAGACCTAGGTAGACTGAATGAATCCTAGTGTAATTTTCATGTACAATGTGTGTATATATAAAAATAGATAATTTGTACACTATGTTTTTAGTGTTAGAGGGAATTGACTATCTAAACTCTTGTTCAATATGGAATCATGAGTGCTCTGTGTATTGAGGAGTCATAATGAATGAATGGTGTAAAACCTTTGTTCTTCATCTGTTAGTAGTGAAGGTTTCAATAGAAAGGTTTATGTGGAACCTTGGTCAGAATCGATATTTGTCGTTATATGCATAAAATCGTGTTCGGGGAGTCATACATGCAAGAAATATAAGTGGTACTTAAGAGGACATTTGTTGGCCACCCTTGTAACCCATGTTGGTACCCCTTCGAGTGGTAGTGCATCAGAAACCACCTGTATATAGATCGGCCTAGATCTCCTAAATCCCTCCATAGATAAACTGATCGATTGCTCGACTGATATAGTGCCACTGAGAACAACACTCGGGAAGATACTCTCTAGTACCTGGGTAGTTAGGTAGTACAGCTAAGGGCATAGTCTAGCCTCCTTATTTGGTGCCCTGAGATATTGGGTCGAGTACTACTGTTGGACCCCGCACATATATCAGAGAGATATAACATAGGGAAAACCCTTGTCTGTAGACACCCTGCATACCCTAACCCTTTGTATGGAAACAAAAATAGAATAGACAAGATATATTGTCGTGCAACTATGCCTCCTACATTTGGGTTGCGAAATTACTACACATTTCTTCCTATTAAGAATTTGGGCATTTCAACACTGTAGTATTCTTCAGATCGGAGTATAACTCTCCAGGAGTAAAAAACAAAATTTGGATCTTGTTGACACCATTATTTGAGCCCTATCATGTTGGATTTCTCTATTTTCCCTTATCGCAGTCATACCTATCATTTTTTAGCAAAAGAAATTTTACCGTGGACCCGACCCCCTTCCAACACCCTTATTTGGACCTTACTCCATTGGATTCCCATCTTCGCCATGGTCGTCATGATACACTTCACCCATAACCCATTTTAAGTGTGGTCCCACCCATCCATTTTTTCGTTTTCCCTCTTCATCATATGGCCCACACTCGTATCCAAGACTTGGAAGCTCGCTTCAATTCCTTGTCCTCTAATTTCACAGAGACCCAACAAGAAGTGAGGCAGCTCAGTGCCAATTTTTCCACCATCAATAAAAACATGCATTCCTCCATAGATGCCAAAATGGAAACCATCAAACATGAATTTGCTACCCAGATTTCATCCTTCACTAGCACGATCTATGCCAAGCTGAATATCCTTGCAGATATTCCCTCCTCTGACCCACCTTTGCACTCCGAAGGTGAAACTTTCTCTAATTCCCTGACTTTTCATCCCCATCAATTTAAGCATGACCCATGCCTTCCACATGTGGATGTGAACAAATTTGATGGCTCGGATCCCATTGGCTAGGTAACTCAAATGGAACATTATTTCTCTTTGTATGGAATTACAGATGAGTTTTCCAAACTATGGTACGGTGTTCTCCATCTAGATCAAGAATGTTGGCAATGGTGGCAATCGAAAAAAAATGCCCGCCAAGGGTATGTGGTTTGGAAACAATTTGTGGCAGAGATTTATGAACGCTTTGACACTGACACCAACCATTTAGGTCGTTTGACAAAGTTGAAACATTATGGCAGAGTGGAATACTTTATAGCCTCTTTTGAGCGATTGGCTTTTCGTATAGAGGGCATGTCTGATTATTTTTTCAGAGAATGTTTTATCAGTGGCCTCAAGGATGAGATTCATGCCCATGTCCTCATGGCTCGACCTCATAGTTGGGTGTAAGCTACTTAAAGAGCTAAGGAAACACAACAGGTTGTCTCTTCTCAAACCCACAAACCCTCCTTTATTCCTCACCCTAAACCAGTCACTCCCACTCCTCCTTCCACTCCACTAAAGATCTAGAAAATGACCAGGGAAGAAATAGTTGAAAGACAACTCAAAGGCCTTTGTTATAATTGTGATAACAAATATTTTCTTGGGCACAAGTGTAAGGAAAAAAATATTTTTGTGGCCATCTTCGAGTATGTTTCAGAAGACGATGTTGAGGCCCCCCTTGTGGCCGAGTTACCTGAACCCACTGACATGACCCCACCCTCTGACCCTCTAGAAGTTGAATCGATCATTTCCTTGAATTCTCTCATTAGGTTCTCTACTCCCCAAACCCTCAAGATAACTGGTTACATTAAGCATCGGAAGGTCATCATCCTTGTTGACAGTGGAAGCACCCATAATTTTATTCATCACCGCATTTACCAAGAAACTAATTGCTATATATGTGTCATAAATAATTTACAAATCATGATTGCTAATGGCAGGTCCATGAAATGTGGGGGGCATTGTGAAAATTTGCGTCTCCAAATTGGTCAGTACCACATGAAATCTCATATGTTTGCTATCGACATGGGTGGTTGTGACATTTTGTTGGGTGTAGAATGGCTAAGTACTCTGGATCCCATTCTCATTGATTTTAAGGAATTAACCATGCAATTCAACCAGGAGGTCTAACAATATAAGTTCCAAGGCATCACCGTAGGTTCCCCAAAGATCACTAGTTCCGATCGCATGGAAAAGATCCTCAAAAAAGGTCGTTCTGTAATTATTGCACAACTCCATACCACTTGTATTTCCTGCGTGTATGAATCCCTCAACCACGGGTTTATGCACGTAACGATAGATCTCTGTGGCTTAAAGACGCCGGAATACGTCTCTACCCCGGAAAAAAAATACCCACAATTTCTGCCAAGGAAAGTGCTCTGATACCACTTGCAAGATACCAGATATATAAAATATGCAGAACAGAAATGAAATGCTAGAAATGACAGAATAACA
>JZKD02S0243703.1:919547-930380 GCA_000966675.3 Picea glauca | reverse complement strand
TGAAGAAGAAGAAAAAATGACTTGCATCATACTTTATTTCTTTGTTTTGCTTGGATGAGCTTTTCCTTTTTCTTTGTGCAAGTGCTTGGAGGTGTTGGTCGATATTCATTGCCTTGGATACCTATAATTATATTCACCATTTCCTTTCCTCATCATTTCTTCAAGGGTTTTCATGATGAAGTAATTTCTATTTTGATAAGTCTAAAGATGCCTCCATAGAGGTTTTCAACTAGAGTTTTGTCCAAGATGCCTCAATGAGGTTTTCATCCAAGTATTGTATTCTTTTTTCTTTTTTCTTTTCTTAGTGTTTGGATGGATTGAGAGCATATTTTCTTTCAATCACATCCAAATTTTGTGTTTGCACTGTGTTTGTAAGCTCTTCCTTTTTCAGAGACTTCTTGTACCTTTTAATTCTAAATCCATTCACCAATAGTGGAATCCTTTCTTCATCCATGGTCTTGATTTGGACTGAGCCATTGTCATTATATTTTTCAATGATTTATGGTCCTATCCATCATGTCATCAACTTCTCTTTGAAGTCCTTGAACCTGGAGTCAATTAAGAGGGCCCAATCTCCTTCTTTGAATTTTCTAGGATTACTGCTCTTATCATGCTAGATTTCTCTTTGTAGTTGAACGACCTCAGTGTGGAAGAGTGCTTGCATCCTATATTCATCTAAGGAATTTATTTGCTACAACCTTTCATTTTTTTGTTGATGAGAGGTCCATATTTAGTTCAGATGTTGTTATCAAATTGGAAAGCTCAAACTCAATGGGAAATATGGCCTTCTTTCCATAGAGTAGCTCATAGGGGGTAAACCTCGTGGTATTCTTCCATGTGGTATTGTATGCCCATACTTCCTCTATAGACTTCTTTTCCCAATACTTTTTATGCATATTGACTGTCTTGGTGACGATGTTCTCCAAATCCCTATTAGTCACTTATGTTTGTCCATTGGCCTATGGGTGATAATGAGTGGACTTCATGTGGTGAATGCGATGTTATTGCATGATTTTTTCTATGAGCTTAGAGGTGAATTGAGCCCACATATATGTGACTATCTCCCCAGGGAATCCAAATCTTGAAAATATGTTTTCTTGTAGGAATTCAACCATTTTTTTTCTATAGCCACCTTCATTTATTTCACCTTGGCCCACTTGGCTAGGTAATCTATGCATACTAGGATGTACTTCTTTTGTCTCGAAGGTGGGTCAATAATCCCCACAAAATCCAAGCTCCACTTATAAAAGGGTTCGAGATTTGGGGCCATAAGGGAATTTAATTCCTTTTTGTGGGTTTTCCCATCCTTTGACACTCATTAAAGTGAGAGGTATATTGTTGAACATCCCTATGTAAGGTAGGCCAATAGTTACTATCATGTTTTGTAGGATATCCTCTCTGTTGCATAGTGTTCTCCACATGGTTAATCATGGTAGGCATGGAGGATGTCATTCACCTCATCTTCTCTTATACATATTCTTAGGATCTGGTTTGGACCAAGATTAAACAGATATCCTGCAATCCAAGTGTATGTTGTACTTTTTCTAACAATCTTGCATCTTTCTGTGCAGAAAAATGTTGATGAAACCTCCTCATTATCAAGTAGTTGGAAAGATCAACAAACTAGGTAGTTTATCCTCTAAGGGAGAGTCCATAGGTTTATCCATTAGATAAGCCTATGGAATCTCCTTGTAGGAAAAATGTTGAGGAAACCTCCATGTTTTCAATTAGTTGGTTTCCATAGCATCTAGTCCTTCATTTGATAAACCTATGATCTCATCAATATCATATGCATGAATTATATCAAGCCAGTCTAACTATTACGAATTTTGATGAGCATATCTGTCAAAACCTTAGTGCAGTGAGCTATTGTTATAGCAAGATTTTCCTCACCCTATGCAAACTTGCACATAAGGCCCTTTTCCATTTCCCTATGTAGACTTGAAGTCCCTTTTTGCAAATCCTAGAGCTACAATTTTTTTTTTCCACATATACACACCCTACCTATAGTACAACAAGCATATACGCAGGTTGCACCACTACAACCCACGTACATCGAGATTTATGCCCAAAATTAAAAAAATGGTGTCAGGTTTCCATGTCACGTCACAAGATCCATGATCCTTGACCTTCTATATACTGGAAACGTTCTGACTCGACCCTTTAGTTCCACTTGAAGGCTACAAATGGGACAAATCCGAGCTATGGAAAAGAAGAGAGAAGGATTCAACTTTGAGAGCAAAGTTACTCTGGAGAAATTATTCACTTCATATTGAGTCTGCATCCCTTTGTCCTTTAAGTATGAACACATTGTTCAACCCCCAAGCTCTTCCCTACTTGATTGAGAACCTCATTGTCTCTCTTATATGAGCTTGCCTTTGGTGGATTGAAGTGGTGGAGGCCCAGCTGAAAGGAACTTAGTTTCTCGGTTACGAACCGTGCCGACACAAAAGTTTGTAATTCATTCACTTCTGTTGATTACATTTTAATAGAAATACTCTTTTATCGTCCAATTAATATCTTGTAAATATTTGAATTGTTATTCCATGGGCATATTTGTTATGAATGTTGATGGATTATGCTATTTAATGTGATAACATTATATACTATTACCATATGCTTGTGTTTCTTGGTTGTTGAAGACTAGTTGCACGTGTATTTCTTTGAGTCAAGTGCTCAACAATGGACTTCATCGAACGTCTAGACGAGGTAGGCCTTTTATCTTGTCTTACTAGCATATTTGTTTATATAACATACTTGATATTAGAGTTGATTTCTACAATCATTTTTGTCTGTTGTGGTTTACCCCTAGCCATGGAGATATTTTCCTCGTAATAGAATTGACGACCATACTGGGGACATAATATTCTTTTTTCAGGGTTTGGAGTGTTTTTCTCCTTAGATTGCTCTCATTTATATTGAGTTTCTTGTCGTATGATTGCTTGACAACCTCTGCTCACTCTGATTCTGAGTTTCTTAGCCTTCTCCTTAGTCTAAATGTGTTTTAACACATATACGTGGGTTTTTCCCTGACAGTCGTGTACATACGCGTGTTGTCCTTCTGCAAGAAATGTATATATGTGCTTTTCTTTTGAAAAGTCACGTACATCACCCTTTGTTGCTTGGTTGTTGGTTTTGATGATTGCTGGGAAGGTTTTGATGATTTCTGATTCATCTTAGGTATCTGTTACGAGTGTTAAGTCTCTGTGGAATGACAAGAAACCTTTCTTTGGTTGAATTTTTGGGCGATGCCTTTCTCATCATCCTTTTCATTTGTTTGTCCTTGCATCTTGGGCTGGGTGTTTTGCTTCTTGATATCCTACTTGGTTTGTCTATGTTTACACACAGTAGAGTTTTTATATCAAGCTGTAGTATAGTCCTTGCATTTTCATTCCTTTATATTGAAAATACAAAAATATTAGGCATTTTACATTGTTGGCATTTGATCTTTTGAGTCTTTATCATTAATCTTAGTACATGTAAAGATAGATTGCATTTTATTTAGAATTGCAGAATTGAATTGAGAATTGCATTTTGAAATGCATATCATTTATTGGAAATTGAAGTTAGGACTTTGCATTGCATTCATATTCATTTATTTTACTTGTTGAGTCATAACATCACCAGTTTCACGACCGCACCTTTTTGAGTAAGCAAGGCCACTAAAAGTAACACTATAATTTAAAATTGATTAGTATCGATTTTATTTTTTAGGGTGCACAAACTAGCTTAGGATTTGGAGCCTTGGAATAGGATTTTGTGAGTAAACTTCTCCAAGGCTATTAAATCAACATATGTGTCTAACTAAGGGAGTGGATAAATTCATTGTATAATTGTTAATATCAGGAGGCTCCGCTTACACCAGAGTTAAGCATGAGGTCATGTGAGGTTGGTTGAAGGGATATCCCTCGATACCTTCTTAGTGTCATATATATTTCTGGGGATCTATTCATATATGGGGATCTTGCTAGTACCCTTACCTTTGTGAGAGGTGATGCTTTCAAGGTTTCAAGATTTGTTACCCTGCCCATACGATGAACCTGACTTACGATTGTTCTCCTGTGCATCGGTTATATTGCGGTTTCTTAGTTGCTTGACTTAGGTACCCCATAGATTACTTGTAGGGGTTATTCTGTAGGCACCCTGGGTCAAATAAGGGTCAGACATCACACAACCTTTATGGAGGATTACCTCTTCTAGGGGATCTAGCCGAGTGGTTGTTAATACCACAAGGGCCCTTATAACTGATTATGATACCTCCGATCTTTAGCAGAAGAGTCTTAGGCTCCTCTTGGGCGAGGCATACCTACTTTAGAGAGGGAGTCCCATTTCAACCACTTTATCATGTTTGTGTGCATATTGGTCGTTTGATTATTTTTGGTGTGCTCTTTGATTATTAGTTGACCTTGGGATTTTATACCATGCCTCAAGTTGTCATTATCATGGATAGTTGAGTTCCCGTGGCTCCCTCCTTTACCTCTACCCCTACATGATGTTCACTCATTTCATGGGGATGAATCCATCTGCTTTTCATAATGGTATGCAAAATTATGACAGTCAGTCCATGCCTTGGGTCTCTAATCATTTTCCTCTTGGTATGCCAATCATGCCTTCACCCTTTCCATCCTCTCCCTTGCCTGCTTATATGAATCCTAGTTTTGGATCTGGGGGCATGATGGCTCCACTGTCTGCATCTTCATTTGATAGGAGTCATGTCCCTCAACCAACTCTCACTGTGGGGGGTTGGAATCTCCCCTCTTATGGATCCAATCCTAGCCACACTTTTTCAGGAGCCGGTATTCAAATGGGTGGTTAATATACTTATTACACCCCATCCGTGTATCTTTCATCCGCCATGCCAGTTCCTACAAGCACTCTTCCCATGGCGGGTCTCCATATGTCCTCTGGTATTTCATACGGAGGGAATCAATTTTATGGTACGAGCTACCCTCTTCACGGAACCCCTTCACATGGGGGCAACATATATCCTCACTCGACTAATCCTTATCACATTTTTGTCTCTTTGTAGACATCTGCTTCAGTGATGATTCTTGTACAAACCTCCACAGATCAATTATGCAGAGGATACTACCTTTCTAGATAGGGACATGGTGTAAACCAAGCCCCTTCCTGGATTGTAATGTCTCAAAACCAGTCTTTCCCAAGACCTTTGTCTCAAATGCCACAACCCATCGCCGCCACCAATACAGTCACTGCAAGTCATACTGGAATCCCATCACCAACCTCTGCTAGTCATGTTGGAGATTGGTCGACAACCTTTGCAAGTCATATTGAAGACCAACAACTAGCCGCTCCAAGTCATGTTGGGGGAATCACTATAGTCGCCATGAGTCATATGACATTTGTTGGCCCTTGACCAAGTTTTGAGGATTCTTGGTCATGTTTGACCTAGTTTTGGGACTTCGACAGGCTGTCGAAGGCGGAGCGCAAGACGAAGCGGAGATTGCAGGATCTCGACCCCTTTTTAGGGATTTTTGGGTTTTTGGGCTATGTAACGGGCATGGGAATGTCGACCCATGGGTTTACCCATGCTTAGGCCTATTTTTTAATGTATAAATAAGTAGCTAGGTGATGTAAGAAGTAGACCTAGTAGACAGATGGTTGAGTGCTTGTATTGGCTATGTGAAAGAAGACATGATTAAGACTTGCAGAGCTAAGTGCAAGTCATTTGTAGTGCTTTGTGCATAGACTGTGTAAGGCTTTGTGCCTAGATCTACTTGGGGAAGGAGGATCTGGCGAAGTACGCACAGATCTCCTATCCTATGTAAAGTAGTGTTCTGATGCTTTGTGCCTGTAAGACGCTTTACAAAAGCTAATAAAAAGAAGAAGAGTTGGTGGACGTAGCCCCAGGGTGGGGGTGAACCACATATATCCTGTGTTGTGAATTCTTTGTGATTTTGATTGTTCTCTTGTTTATGTGATTCTAATCTTAGTGTGATGTTAAAAGATATATGAATCTGATATGATAGCTTAGTGCTGAATAATGTGAATGAATGCTATATCTAATCTCTATGTGTGTGCTTCGTGCTTAAATATATTGGATCTGTGTGAATACTGCGTTGATCTATTATTAGGGTTTAGTTGTACTGTGAACTAAAGATGAATACTAATGAACTGTAATAACTAAGTTCTATGTTAAGGTGTTACAATAACATATTTGTGTCCCAGATAAGGTTACATACATTGGAGTCTTGCAACCACCCCTACCTCTACCTCAGGTGAGACTTCATTTGCTTCGCAGGTGTTGCCAAAAGGGTGGGTAGTTAGGGTTTTGTTGGTGTGTTGTTGTAGCGTTGAACCCCGGGTCTGCCCCTGTGCCAACAACATCACTTCTCCAGCCTTTGCCAGTCATGCTGAGAGCATGTCACCAACCATTGTGAATGACGTTGGGGGCATTCATACGATTGAGAATCCTAGACATGTAATACATAAGCCCAAGTTCCTTTGTATGATTTTCAAAGGAGATCACCTTACTCGTTTGTGTCTTGCTACTGTTGGGATACCAAAAGCGTAGTCCTCACCTAGGGGCCCTTCGAGTTCTGAGTCGTCTTTGGTTTCCCAACACTTTGTTTCTCTCTTGATTGACAAGGAAGTCATGACGATGCAATCATCACCTGAACACACTCCCATTTTTGAGGGTGATGCGTCTCCCGACCTTGTTGTCATGCATCCTATTCAACTAACTATTGACAAAGTGGTCATACCGATGCAATCTCCGGTCAATCCAACTCTTCTTTTGAAGGGTGATGCGTCCTTCAACCATGTCATTAACATTTATAGTACTGCGCTTTCTAAACAAGAGAGAGTTTTACTCTCCCTAAGTACTCTCCCTCCAAGTCCTAGAGAGGTTCCCTTTGACTCGTATGGTCCTGTGGGGTATCTAATTCCTCCTCCTATGCCCTTTCAAGTAAGAGTTGGTATCCGATATATCGTGGAGAAGGTAACCTCCTATAACACTTTATCCTCCTCGACTTGAAGAGCTTTGGGTTTTCGCAAGCTTGTGTCAGTTATTCATAAAATGATTACCTTTCACAGAAGTCCTGCACGTGAGCCTTGGCATCCCCCGTGACATGTTGCCTAGAAACCCCCCAATGAGTTTGATTTAAGCTCTTTTCCGACTTGTTTTCAAAAAGAAAAAATATTTCCAAGTGAAATTGTCTCTTTCACACTCGTAAATTGGATTTGAAAGGACGTCTATTTGGTGCAAGTTTATCCCTTTTTCCAACCAAGTAGACTAAGATTACAAAAAATGACATTTTTTGGCGTTAAGTTGTAATTGCATCTCATGCCCTTGCTTGCAATATTGAGCCTATTTCCAGTTCTCACTTTTGTGTTTTAATCCATTTACCTCAACAGTTTGCATCCTCAACCAAGTAGAGCCTTGTTTATATCATTTCCAACTTGACACCCTATACCCAGGAGGAAACATTCCTCCGAGTGTCCATCTCCCGCATGCACCTCCTTGCATTGAGCATAGGTATGTTCCATTGTTGGAACTAGTTTTTCTTACTGGCGACACTCGTTTCCTCCTCTGTATCATAGCATTCATTTGACTATGAAAAAAAAAAAAGGATGGGTGGGAAGGGAGTATTATCTTATATTGCCAGCAGTCGTGTCGCCTTTGAATAGAGAACACAATTTTTGAGTCCACTTGTCATCATAATTTTGGTTTTAGCATGACCTTAGGAAGCTGAGCTCGTTGCATAGAGTTTACTCCTTCGACTGGTTACTCTTCCAGTCTCTATGGAGATTTTGATTGATTCCTCCTACATCTCAAAGTTTCATCATTGAATTCTATGCCACTAGAGTCCTCCATATGTCTCATGCTCTTGTTCAAAGGATGTTTATCAACCTGTGTCAGTCATTCCTTAGAACTCTTGACTTTTCATGTCATCCATACCCTCATTCTGTCTCAGAATCACATGAAGTTGTAGTCCTATTGCACACCTTGGTCCTACTTTCCTCATTGGTGGATAACCTTGAACCCAACAGCCAACATTTCATCATTGGTTGCTACTGGGTGGTTTCCCTTGTGTTCGATGACAAGACATATATTCACACATTGGGATTCATGTAGTGTCTTGGATTCCATTAGACTTATTGGTGGTTTCCTCGCCTTTGTCAACAATTTTCCTTATTGGCTGCTATTCAAAGGGTCTTTTTCATGTACTGCTTGCATTTGGCACACGCAAAAGATGCACAAGGTCGTTGGTTCGTGAACATATTCTTCGTCTGATTTCCTCCAAATAATCAAGCTCCTGCTTTGTACCTCGTGCTGAATGATGATATATGCTTTAATTCTCTCCTTTCAGCGAGTCTCCTTCTATCAACTTCAACTCATCTATTCTGGAGAGGAGACCTAGAGTCCTATGAGTACCTAGAGGCTTGTAGTCATTAGTGGCAAGCTCTCTCATCATCGACAATTGGGAATACATCAATGTCTCCCGATCGATGGATTATTCAAGTGTTCGACCTTGACTCCTTTATTCACACTTATAAGAATGTACTTGGTGCCTTGATACCTACTTTCATTATCGGTATGATGTCTCGCGTTTGTTAATGGTATACCTCAATGACCGGTAATCAAACGAAGTCTCATTGTGTTTGACCTCAACTCCTTTGATCACACGATGTAGACTTGCACCTTTGGAGGATTGCGTAGAAGACTTGAAGACATCAATTTATAGTTGCAACTTTCCTGAGCTGTTTCTACCTTTCATTGGACCAATACCTATGTGACTTCAGTGATCATGGGAGATCAGATTGTACTCCATTTTATACAGATATCTTCATATTGATTTTGAGACTGGTTTTACTGGGCCTTGTTCGTGACTATGACAACCTTTGTCATGTAACCACCTTTGTATTTCCTATTCATGGCTATGGATAGTCATTTGGTATATTTTCACATGGATCTGTAGTGTAATTCAAATTGGCAACCATGTATGCAAATTCAATACATATTATATGAGCAATTGGTTCTTCCAGCTGAGTCCCCATGATCCGGATTATTTTCGGCACGAAATGAGAGCAGAGATATAATAAAGAAATGTAGAGAGATATCGCAGATATTCAATAATATAACAAAAATGTATCAGAGATGAAACCAAAAAAAACAAATATATAGTGATACATGATTTCTATTAATGAAATAAATGTACAGAGACTGTAAAAATACAGAGTGAAAGACTCGCTAGAATGGTGCCAGCTTATCTCTGAGAAGAGATGTGACGACTACTCGCATTCGCAAGAGGATGATTAAAATGAGGCTCTGAAGGCATTTTTACAATAAATAGGAATGCCAAAAGCCATAGACATCCAAAAACCTAACCTTAGGAGATGAAGCGCCAAAAGTCACGTGGGCCCCGTTTGGGTAAGTTAGTACATCAACTTCTCGGGGTCGTAATTTTTTCATACGATCTCCGTTTTAGGCTCATGATAGCCCGTTGGAAAGGTATTGTCGAGAAGATTCATTTTAGGGGAAATATATACAAAAATTCCATATTGAAAACATGTTTTCCCAAAAAACATCGTTTAGGGCCTCAAAGCGGCTGCATAAGTGAAAACGACTAAAAGAGTAAATTACCAAAATTGCCAGAAAACTGTTTTGAGCCAGTTGGAAAAGGTGGGTGGCCACCAATATCCACCTGGATCACCCCATTACTCCACTTTTTCATCTTATAATTTATTTCAGCCATCACAGATACTCCTCTAACCTCACACATTAGGGGGCATCTGTTATAGAAAAAATTTCCTCACCCTATGCAAACTTGCACAGAAGGCCTTTTTCCATTTCCCTATGCAGACTTGAAGTCCCTTTTTTCAAATCCCAGAGTCAAAAACATTATTTTTCCACATATTTCACCCTACCTATAGTACATGTGTATACGGAGGTTGCACCACAACAACCCATGTACATCGAGATTTGTGCCCAAAATTAGAAAATGGTGTCGGGTTTCCATGTCATGTCACGAGATCCATGATCCTTGACCTTCCATATACTAGAAATATTCTGACTCGACCCTTCATTTCCACTTGAAGGCTACAAATGGGCCAAATCCGAGTTATGGAAAAGAAGAGACAAGAATTTAACTTTGAGAGAAAAGTTACTCTGGAGAAATTATTCACTTCATATTGAGTCTGCATCCCTTTGTCCTTTAAGTCTGAACACATTGTTTAGCCGCCAATCTCTTCCCTACTTGATTGAGAACCTCATTGTCTCTATTATATGAGCTTGCCTTTGGTGGAGGATTGAAGTGGTGGAGGCCCAGCTAGAAGGAACTTAGTTTCTCGGTTCCAAACCGTGCCGACACAGAAGTTTGTAATTCATTCACTTCTGTTGATTACATTTTAATAGAAATACTCTTTTCTCGTCCAATTAATATCTTGAAAATATTTGAATTGTTATTCCATGGGCATATTTGTTATGAATGTTGATAGATTATGTTATTGAATGTGATAACATTATATATTATCACCATATTCTTGCGTTTCTTGGTTGTTGAAGACTAGTTGCAGGTGTATTGATTTGACTCAAGTGCTCAATGGTGGACTTCATCGAACGTCTGGATGAGGTAGGTCTTTTATCTTGTATTGCTAGCATATTTGTTTATATAACATACTCAAGATTAAAGTTCATTTCTGCAGTCATTTCCTTCTTTTGTGGTTTACCCCTAGCCATAGAGAGATTTTCCTCGTAACAACTACCTCACTAATGATGCAAAATGTTAGGAGATCTAACAATGTTGTGAGTGTATAACCCTATAGTGGCCCAAAATTAGATTTCCAAACATTATCAATGTTCCCATTTGG